>CM033457.1:15982744-16107113 GCA_019425755.1 Amaranthus cruentus | reverse complement strand
TTTTTTTTTTTTTTTTTTTTTTTTTTTTTTTTTTTTTTTTTTTTTTTGTGGATTTTCACCATTTAATACACTTTAACCCAAAAAAATTTCAATCAAACAAAAAACCTCGTTTAGTTATATATAAACCAGTAATTACTTGAGTCACATAACTCGTTTAGTTAAAAAAGTCGTATATATTTTAATTTAGACTTACCTAACCCGTTTAGAGTTTTCTTGTTTTCATATAGATTTTTGACATTACCTATATATTATTTATTTATCTCTCAATTTTAAATTTTTTGTTTATATTTATTTTGTATTTATTATGAAAATACAATAATAATAAATGAATTAATTCATGTTATATTTATTGATTTATGACAGGAATTGAGTGGCAGAAAGCTTCTGTCTCTTATTGATAGCAAATGCAAGGAAAAGTATTTATATACATGTACTAAGAGCTGGAGCCCAATATACTAAAAGGCCCATATTTAATAATATCCATATTAACAAAATAGAGCTACATAAGATTACCCGTATTACCCCCCCTCAAGTTGGAGCGTGAAGATCATGAATGCCCAACTTGCGAAGTAAACTCAAAAACTTGTTCTTGCCTAAAGCCTTTGTAAAAATATTTGCAAGTTGATCATCAGTGGAAACATGGCGAGTCACAATAGTGCCATATGTGATAGCGTCACGAACATAGTGACAGTCGACCTCTATGTGTTTGGTGCGTTCATGAAAAACTGGATTTTGAGCAATATGTAGAGCGGACTGGCTGTCACAGAACAAAGATACGGCTCGAGGATGTGCCACACCTAAACTAGAAAGTAACGCCTTAAGCCATTTCAATTCGGAGAGAAGAACAGCCATCACTCTATATTCAGCCTCAACAGAGGAACGAGAAACAGTATGTTGTTTCTTTGTATTCCAAGACACGGGAGAATGACCAAGGAAAACAAGCCAACCTGTAAGAGAACGACGAGTCAATGGACAACTCGCCCAATCCGAGTCACACCAGCCAGAAAGATGTAAATCACATTCACTAGGAAGCAGAATACCCTGCCCGGGACAACCTTTCAAGTAACGAACAGTGCGAACAGCTGCATCCCAATGCTCCTGACGAGGAGCATGCATGAATTGAGCTAAGATGTGAACCCCATATGCCAAATCCGGACGAGTAAAGGACAAATAAATGAGACGACCCACAAGCCGACGGTAACTCTCAGGATCAGCGAACAATTCACTAGTAGATAAAGCAAGACGATGATTTTGCTCAATGGGAAAGGCTGCAGGTTTTGAGCCTAAAAGGCCAGTCTCTGCAATAATATTAAGAACATATTTGCGTTGGCATAAATAAATGCCGTCATTACTCCTAGCAACCTCAATTCCAAGAAAGTATTTCAGAATGCCCAAATCCTTCATATGAAAACAAGCACCCAAATATTTCTTAAAAGAAGTAATTGCAGAAGAGTGATTACCAGAAATAATTAAGTCATCAACATACACGAGCACATTCAATTGTACGGTGTCACGAGAAAAAGTGAACAACGAATAATCAGCGTAGGACTGCTGAAAACCATAAGCTTTTAAAGAAGTAGTCAATTTAGAAAACCAACAACGCGGGGCTTGTTTCAAACCATACAAAGATTTTTTCAGACGACAAACCATGGTGGGAGTACTGACTGTAAAACCGGGGGGTAACTTCATATACACCGCTTCTTCAAGATCACCATGAAGAAAAGCATTATGGACGTCCATTTGATGCAATTCCCAATTTTTAGCAGCAGCAACCGCCAAGAAAACTCGCACAGTGACCATTTTCGCGACAGGCGCAAATGTTTCGTTATAGTCAATGCCTTCAGTTTGATGATTACCAAGAATGACTAAACGAGCTTTGAGACGTTCAATGATCCCATTAGCATGATATTTGATTTTATAGATCCACTTGCATCCAAGAGCTTTCTTTCCCGAAGGTAAGGGTTCCATAACCCAAGTGTGATTGGCTTCAAGTGCACTAATTTCCTTGCGCATCGCCTCCCTCCAACCAGCATCCTTCATGGCCTCTTTAAAAGTACGAGGTTCAAGACCCGCAGTAATAGCTGCAATGAAATTACGATGCCGCACAGAAAATTGAGTACAATTGACAAAATGAGCTATAGGATAAGGAGTACCTGAGGAGCGAGAAAGGGGCAATGAACAAGGAGGACTTGTAGTAGATACAGTGTGTGCGGTATAACCTTGAAGACGAACAGATGGATATTTCGTACGGTGACCACGACCCATATTAACATGATCATCATTAACAAGGGAAATATCAGATGGTGAGGGAGTAGAGGAAGTGGGACTATGTAAAGGAACATGAGCAGATGAGGTTTCTACAGGTGTTTCACAGGGTTGACTAGTAGCATTAAGAAGTGAATTAGTATTGGGGGTACCCACAACAGGAGAAACATCCGAACCCAACGAAACAGCGGTGGAGTCGAAAAGAGCAGACCCAACAGACCCATTTTGTGCAGTAGACGATGGGAAGTAGGTCCATAGTTGAGAGCATCCTCGCGTAGCGAGACAACCTCCGGATCCTCCAAAAACAAAGAAGGGCTCTCACTCCCTGTATTAAGACCTGAGTCAGTAGTATGAGACTCACCCAAAGCAACAAAAGGAAATTCATTCTCATGAAATTTCACATCTCGAGATACGAAAAAAACACCTGTATCCATATCATAAAGCTTCCAACCCTTTTGATTATTAGGGTAACCAACAAACACACACCGACGACTGTGAGAGGCAAACTTATCACCCTTAGAGCGTTGGTTGTAAGCAAAGCACAAAGAACCAAAAACACGTATATGATCAAGATTGGGTGTATGACCACAGAGAACCTCAAGAGGTGTTTTATGTTGCAAAACACTAGACGGAGTGCGATTAATTAAGTAACTGCCCCTAAAATACATTCTCCCCAAAAAGTAATCGGTAAATAACCTTGAAACATCAAGGCCCGACCGACATTAAGGATATGTTGATGTTTGCTCAACACGACCATTTTGTTGAGGAGTACCCACACAAGAGGATTGAAAGATAATACCTATCTCAGCAAAATACGACAACAAACATTTAAACTCAGTACCATTGTCACTACGCACAATTTTGACATGTGTTTCAAATTGACGATCAATCATAGCAAAGAAATGACGAAAACATTTATAAACTTCAGTTTTAAGACGCAAAAAATACACCCAAACAGCCCTCGAAAAATCATCAACCAATGTCAAAAAATAATGTGCACCATTAGATGAGGGAGTAGGATAAGGCCCCCACAAATCACAATGAACAAGTTCAAAAATTCTACTAGCCCTACTATCACTAAGACAAAAACTATCCCGAGTATGTTTTGCTTGTGGACAAACAGTACAAGCATTAGGCAATTTCTTGCTAGTAAGACTAGGGTGCTTCAGAATGGCAGGAACAAATTTGAGTACTCTATCAGACGGATGCCCAAGACGACGATGCCACAGCTCAAAAGTAGTCAAACCTGGAGCCGCAACAGCCGCACACACTGTAGGAATCCGTCGAAAGTAGTAGAGTCCTCCCTTTTGTTCACCGGCGCCAATCAGACTCCTCGAATGTTGGTCCTGTATAGCACATAAGTTAGCAGTGAAGTAAACTACACAACGGGAAGCGTTAGTTAATTGAGACACTGATATTAAATGGCATTGTAATGAAGGCACAAACAACACATGATCAAGTGTCAAATGTGGAGACAATGTTACTTGACCCTCCTTAGTAGCAACAACTTGTTGCCCATTAGGCAGATCCACTGGACATGGAAGAATGGAACGAACATTGGTTAGACCCGCAGCATCCCCGGTGACATGATGAGATGCACCGGTATCAATAATCCAAGAGGAATGCGTTGTGTACTCACCTGTCATATGGTCATGTTGTTGTTTATTGATCATATTTATGAGAACTTGAAGTTGATCGGGATACAAATCAGAAAAAGAGGCAGGAGTGCCACCCATGGTACTAGGACCAACTTCATTGCTAACAGCCCCCGAAAGAATATTGGCTTTGATAGGTGGCCCACGCATACGAGCAGATTGTGAGGATGTGGAGGACCGAGTACTGGTACTTGTTTTCCTACGCCGAGCATGCAGCGCCTCATACCACTCTGGGTATCCATGAAGTTGGAAACAAGAGCTCACATCATGACCCTTCTGATCACAGTGAGTGCACACAAGCTTGGACTTGTCTGGTTTGTCAAAGCGAGGCACATAACGATTAGTCTGTACTGAGAAGATACCTTGGGTGTGCAAATCATCCTTTACTGCCTTATCACGAGCTATACCCTTGGATCGTTCTTCTTGAGCCAAGGCAAGATATGCATCATCAAAAGTAGGAATAGGATCACGAGACAAAAGATTACTATGAACCACGGAATATAAGTCATCATCGACCCCGATAATAAATTGATGGAGAATTTCCTCATCCCGATCAGCAGCAACCTTACTAGCAATGTCACATGTACAATTACCACACTCACACACCCGTAAGGGTTTTAATTGAAGTAATTCATCATATAGGCTAACAAGCTTGGTATAATGATCCTCCATGGACATACCTGGTGTTTGCTTGCAGTCAATGATCGCACCTCGAAGCTGTTGTAAGCGAGGCCCATTGCTAACACGATACTTTTTAGCCAACAAATCCCAAAGATGTTTAGCATTTTCATGATAAGGGAGGGAAGAAGCAACCTTTAAGTCCATACTCCGTAACATCCACGAGACGAGCATTGAATTAACGGTCTCCCAATCTAACAATTTCTTTTTATCAGTAGGCTTGGTGATCGTTCCATCCAGAAAAACAAATTTACGGCGGGATTTCAATGCAAGGGTCATAGTCCGAGACCACGCTAAATAGTTGTCACCCCGTAATTGAACATGAGAGATTAAATCGCCCGGTTGATCGCCGGAGGCAAGGTAATAGGGAGAAGTAGGATCAATCTTACCTTCACCCTCCATAGATAGACACTGGAAAGAAAGAAAAAAAATCAATGTTTGTAGAGGTAGGGTTTGCGTTGATGACGGTGGCTCGATACCATGACAGGAATTGAGTGGCAAAAAGCTTCTGTGTCTTATTGATAGAAAATGCAAGGAAAAGTATTTATATACATGTACTAAGAGTTGGAGCCCAATATACTAAAAGGCTCATATTTAATAATATCCATATTAACAAAATAGAGCTACATAAGATTACCCGTATTAATTTAACTTAAACTTAATTCGTATAATTAAATGACCAATATATATTTATTTTTGACTGGCCATTAATTAAGTTAAAAACATCAATTTAAATTCACTTATTTCAAATTAAATTCTAATCAAATTAGCATGTCGAATCACCTGCGCGACACACTTACCTTATCCTACCTTCCATGTACGAGATAATTGCGTCATTAGTCAAAAAGAGATCAAACTAGCAAAGTCCAATTAGTTAAGAACTAAAATAACGCACGCCATAAATAATACTCCCTCCGAATCAGTTTAGATGTCCCATTTGGAATTTCATGGATTTTAAGGGTTGAGTGAGGTCCATTAAAAAGGTGGTAGTTGGGTATTTTAATTGATTAAATTTATTGTAAAGGTGTTAGTTGGGTATTGGAAATTCGAAAAGTGGGGGTATTTAGGTAAAAAAAGGATAGAAAAAAAAAAGAGACAATTGATATGATTTTGCCAAATAAGGAAATGGGACATCTAAACTAATTCGGAGGGAGTATAAAATTCTAGCACAAAAATTACGACATGCCTAATGCCTATTGGTGTATTATTTTCTATATATGCCAATTAACACTATATTCAATCAAATACTGCGCACAACTACTAGTAAAATTTTCTCTTTTAGACAATTTCAATTTTACTTTATTTTAAATTGCGAACTACAACTATTAAAATATCAAAGTTTGCAGGTTTAGGCCAAAACGCAAAATTTTAACTATTTGGTAGTTGAAATTTTAGGCTAAGAGGTCGGAGCTCTGTGTTTTTGGCATGAACCTGTAAATTTTAATACTTTAATAGCTGTAATTCGCAAAAAATAAACAGAAGCTGTAATTTACAAAATTGTTAAACTTTAATGTTGTGATTCACAAATTATTATTTATATTGATTAAAAAACTAATTACTAGTTAGGTGATGAAACAACGTTGTTATATACACTAACACTATATATATGCTACTACTAGTAATGGTACATTCCATCTTCTCCAAACTCTTCTCAGTTTCAATCCAATACTACATAGTTTTGGTCCTACAAGCTCATTTTTCTAATTATACTTGTTTTTATTTCTCTAAATACCCAACAAGATGAGCCCAATGGCTGCCCAAATGACCCAAGACGAGGCCTGTTCTTACGCCATGGCAGCAATGGCAACTGGGTCGGTTCCTTTCATGGTTCTTAGAGCAATAGTTGAGCTTGATGTGTTTGAAATCATCAAAAGAGCAGGACCAGGTGCGCATTTATCCCCATATGAGATTGCGGCCCGATTACCCACCAAGAACCCGGATGCTGCATCTATGTTGGATCGGATGCTCAAGGTTCTGGCTAGCTATTCTGTTTTTAGTTGTGAGATTAAGACTCAGTTGGATGGGCGGGTGGATAGGGTTTATGGGCTTGCCCCGGTTTGTAAGTACTTTACTAAGAATGAAGATGGTGTTAGTTTCAGTGCTCTTGCTTTGATGCACCAAGATAGAGTTTTCATGGAGAGTTGGTAATTAATTTCCTTTATTCTTTTCTTTCTTTTAGTTATAGACTAATTACAGTGAAATTTAATAACTTTAGAGCATATAACATGTCCATGAAATATCTCGACTAAAAGCTTAAGCTAATGGTGTTAAGGAACCAAATCAATGAAAGCTTAAGCTGATGGTTGAAGCTCCGTAATATGTTATATACTCTAACACGTGTTCTTACACGAAAACGCTATGCTTTAGAAGTGTAGATGTAACATATGTCCTCCTTATACCTAATATTTCATTTTAAATGAGTTGTGGTTGAGATTAAAACATGTGACCTCTTGTCACACCGGCTTTGATATCATGTCAAGTTTAGCTGAACTTATTGTCAATATTATCAGCATATAATCGGAGAAATACGAGGTGCACACACTTCATAAACCAAGGAAATATCATCCCAAAACCATATGACTATGGGAGGTAGGGCTCCTATGACTTAAGTGTGTACATCATCTTTAATTCATCGATGTGTAATAAATCATCCCAATACCCCTCACATACAAACTCTCGTCAAGATCGCATGAGGAAGTAATCAATTAGGGTAGGAATCAACTTAACCAAAAGTAAAAACTTAAGTTGGCTATTGAAACCTCACAATATGTTATATACTCTGACATTAAAAAAAAATTCCAATAATACATGCTTATGTTGTAAAGTTGCCTGTGTTTTTAGGTACTATTTGAAGGACGCTGTTCTCGATGGAGGCATTCCATTTAACAAAGCTCATGGAAAGGCTGTATTTGAATACATTGGAACAGATCCAAGATTCAACAAAGTTTTCAATAATGCAATGTCAAACCACTCTACCATTATCATGAAAAGAATCCTTGAAACATACAAAGGATTTGAGGGATTATCAACTTTGGTTGATGTTGGAGGTGGCACTGGTGCAATTCTTAATATGATTATCTCTAAATATCCTACAATTAAAGGCATCAATTTTGATTTGCCTCATGTTATTGCTGATGCACCTCAATATGATGGTATTAATTCTTTATTTTTAGTTGTTTCTGTAGTCGATTTTAATTAATCTTTTGGGATTAAGGCTGTGACATTGTGTGTGTGGTGTTCTGATGCACCTAATTTTATATATATATATATATATATATATATATATATATATATATATATTCCTCCATATACATACTCATATGTCTCCTTAACTCTGCTTTTAGAGAATTTTTGCTCAGAAGTTGGGGGATACATAATTTGTTGGAGAATAAAGCAAAAAGTTTGAAATGAGCGGATAATATCAAAAGAGAAAAAATATAGAGGAGAATTTTAAAAAGTAATTGAGAACCAATTTCATAAAAAGAAATATAGAAAATTAAAAAGGCATGCAAAATTGGAAAATGCAACAAACTTAGGAAAATAAGGAGTCCCTTACAATGAATATGTGATAGATTTTGTGTAATTTATAGAAGTATTAGGAATCATATTATGTTAATTTTGTGCAAAACGCTGCAATATTAAACCAATGTCATTGGGTGGTTTCCACTTAGACTAACACTTATGAAAAATTTGACTGTCATATACACCTTTATCTACACAATATCAAAAAAAAATTTCGCTAAACCCTTAATAACAAACATAATCAATTGCTTTACACATTTAAGTAAATAAGTAACTCAATAAACTCAAGTTAATTAATTATTGAACTTTATGCAATTTAGGAGTGGAGCATGTTGGAGGAGATATGTTTGTAAGTGTACCCAAGGGAGATGCGATATTTATGAAGGTGAGTTGTATTTTTCATAAATATCAAAATTTAATATAAATTAATATATGTTGAAAAAGAAAAATTTACATTTAGAATTCTATCTTTTGCTTGTTTATGTGAACAATCATCCCATCTTTAGAATATATTTTCTAATAATTCAATCTTTTGTATTAGTTTACTGGCAGCATACTCTATTATTACCTATCATTTATATATAATATGGTATGTTGCGAGCAAATGTACGACAAAAATTAGATTATAAAGAATAATCCAAAAGTGGTAATATTCACAGCGCGCAGATGGGTGAAAGGGGATCATTAATGTGAATTTTTGTTGTTAAAATGATACTCAAATAGTTATACAACTTCAAATTTGCAGTGGATATGCCATAGCTGGACTGACGAGTACTGTCTAAAGTTCTTCAAGACTTGTCATGCTGCCTTACCTGATCATGGTAAAGTTATTGTGTGCGAATTCATACTACCAGTTGCACCTGAAACAACCGATTCAGCGAGAACACAATTTATCCTCGATGCTATTATGTTAGCACACTGTGCTGGTGGGAAAGAAAGGACTCAACCCGAGTATGAAAGATTAGCCAAAGAAGCCGGTTTTAAAGGGTTTAGAATAACTTGTTCAGCTTATGACATTAAAATCATAGAATTTTTGAAAATGGATGAAGTTAGCTCAGTCACAACCCAATTGCCTGAAGATGAGATGTGTTCATATGCTATGACAATTGCAGCCGGGTTGATCCCACCCATGGTTCTTAGAGCAGTGGTTGAATTGGATGTGCTTGAGATCATTAAAAAGGCTGGGGTAGCTGCATATTTGTCTCCTCAACAGATTGCTGCTCAATTGCCTACCAACAACCCGGAAGCTGCTAGCATGTTGGACCGGATGCTTCGACTTTTGGCTAGCTATTGTGTACTGTCTTACTCTCTTCAGACCCTGCCTGATGGTCGGGTTCAAAGGTTGTATGGACTTTCCCCCGTTTGCGAGTTCTTGACCAAGAATGATGATGGTGTTAGTTTGGGTGCTCTTTCTCTTACAATTCAAGATAAGATTTCTTTGAAGAGCTGGTAATTTAATCTTCTCTAGCTCTTATTTCTATTTAACAATACAAACTAAAAACTTAAGCTGACAGTTGAAAGTCTATCGCAAACCCTGACACAAAACTATCTAGGTTAGGAGATTGATGCCCAAGGAAATTTTATATACTCTAACACGCCCCCTTATACGAGAGTCCTATGGGATATACAGCACAGACCCTCCTCCCTAGCGTTAAACCTTTGACCTTTCACCTCTTATCACGCTGATCTCTGATAATACCATGTCAAAGAATCAAGTAAATTGAAAGCTTAAATTGATGGTTAAGGCTTAAGAATATGTTATATACTCTAATAGTGTGGATGTAACACGAACCATACATAATATGATAATATTGTTGCTTTTCTTTGTTTTAGTTACTACTTGAAAGATGCAGTTCTTGATGGAGTTATTCCTTTTAAGAAAGCTCATGGAAATGCTGCATATGAATACATTGGAACAGATCCAAGATTCTATAACATTTTCAACAATGGAAAGGCAAACCACTCTACCATAATTATGAAAAGAATGCTCAAAACCTACAAAGGATTTGAAGGTGTTTCTACCTTGGTTGATGTCGGAGGTGGCACGGGCGCTACTCTTAACATGATTATATCGAAAAACCCTACAATAAAGGGCATCAATTTCGATGTGCCTCATGTTATTGATGTCGCACCCAAATATACCGGTAAGTTCACATAGTTTTCATACTATAAGCCAAAAATTATAGCCTCTGAATATGTTATATATTCTATGATCACATATTAATATATATAATATTTAGGAGTCGAGCACATTGGTGGAGATATGTTTGTGAGCGTACCAAAGGGAGATGCTATGTTCATGAAGGTGAGTTCTTCAAATTCGTTAACACTTAGATTGATGTTAAAGCTAAAGCAATAACATGATTCGTTAGTTAATTTGCTTTTTGAATTCGCAATTCGTTCAAAATAATGTTACAGTGGATATGCCATACTTGGAGTGACGAGCAATGCCTAAAGTTGTTGAAGAATTGCTATGAATCCTTACCAGAAAACGGGAAAGTGATAGTGTGCGAGTACATACTCCCAAGTGCAGTCGAGACTAGCTATGGAGCTAGAACAATATTCCAATATGATGCCCTCATGTTGGCTCACAGCACTGGTGGGAAGGAAAGGACTAAGCCAGAATACGAGGCTCTAGCTAAAGGAGCTGGATTCAAAGATTTTACTGTTGCATATGTTGCTTATGATACTAAAATCATGGAATTTTTTAAATAGAATGCTAATCGAGCACACAATTGAGCTTTTTTGCTTTGCATTTAGTAACTGATTATATTATCAATGTAATAGCCTGATATAAATGTTAAGCTTTCATATTTATTTAAATTAATCTTGTTTAATCAGATGGTTAGTTTCGGATTGTTATACTTAGCATAATAGAATAACAACATTTCTTTTTAATGTTACAACTATTATTTAGTCTTTTTATTGAGCCCATTGTTATAAAAATGTATGATTTTACTATTTTGCGATTCATAATAAATGAGCTACTCAGATTATCGGTAGAGTCTTAATAATAGTGGAACCTTACTAACCTAGCTGGAACATTGTAATTTTAGTGGTACAATTATAAGATGATTTTACGGCTCTGATTCTACCACCCGATCAAGCAAATTAGTCTCAATTGTAATTGATTTTTTTTCTTAATCACCTTTCGTTAATTTCATTTTTAGACACACTAATATCTAATAGTTTTCCATAATTATAATCACAAAAATATAGAAGTCTTTATTCATATCGAATATTAAACTAAAAATTAAATATTTTTCTATTTCATTCCTTCAATAAAGTTTAAAGAAATTATATCAAAATTAAAACTTTAAATGAATAATTACAACTATGGACAAAGCATTTGAGCATATTAAAGTTTATTTATAGAATCGTACGATCACGATCCGATTCTACCAATACAATTCTATCCCATATTCAAATCCAACTAGAATTCTATATCTGATAACCTTAAAAATTATTAAATGTTGGAGTTTGGTGTGACTTTGAGTGCACCAATGGAGGTTGATGATGTGTGATGGTGTGTGGAAGAGTGTAAGTTTGTGTATGATAATGGTAGATGGTGTATGGGGTGCACTAACATGCTGCTCGACCTAGTTTCATCATGGCTCGACCCGAGCCCTATTGCTCAATCCAAAAGGTTCCTAGAACCTTGCTCGACCAAAGACACCTCCGTTCGACCGAGCCAAGTTGGCTTGACCAGATCAGAGACTTCCTGCCTTCTTGGTCGACCAATTTAAAAGCCGCTCGACCACGCCTTCTTCTGCCCGACCGGTCGAGCGAGGTGCAACAACGCACCTTGTTTCTTGCGCGTAAGTATTTTATTGTGGGCCTCTTCCCAATCATTTGACATGACTCCTAGTATAAATAGGAGGATTCCCTACACTCACTCCAACAATGATTCTAACTCTAGCTAAACACAAATCCTTTCTCTTTTTCTTTTTTTCTTCTCCAAGTGTAAAACTCCATTGTAAGAGTTCTTCAAACTCCATTGTTTCTTCACATAATACAAACAAGCTAACCACCAGTCCACCACCGAGGACGTAGCTCACATTGGGGTGAACCTCGTAAATATTGTGTCTTTGTTTATTGCTTTTGTTAGAGTAGGCTAACGAATGCGGAAGCGTGGGCCTAAAGGTGGTACGAAAGGTTAACGACCATAGCTTGAAGGTGTACTAATGAAACATGGTTTATATGCAAGTATTAAGGTGATTAAAGCAATAAAAATAAGAAAAACAATAACACCAACATTTAAGGTGGTTCACCATTAATTAGGCTACATCCACCATCCTAGACTAGTGTATTATTATGTGTTTAAAGGATAGAGAGCTTGAAAACTCATTACAAAGTTGAAGGAATTATATCAATGGAGATAGTGAGTGTGTGAGCTATGGAGTAGAGAATTACAAGGAGAGTGGTAAGGATAATGGGAGGCTCAAGCTCTAAGCTTGGCTCTACTTCTATACAATAAAGCACTTCAACATATATAGGCAAAAGGGGGAAGAATGGGACAGCAGCTTGGAGTACATTGCAGCTGGCTGATTCTGACGAAAAGCACACAGAAGGCTCGCTCGACCCCTGCTCGGTCGAGCAGCTTGGTCGAGCAACGAGCAGGCCCTGCAGTTCAGCTTTTGTTTCTTGCCTTTTCCTCTTTCATGCTACTCCACGGTCTCCAATACTTCAAACCCAATTCCCATGACTGCATATTTGCACTTCATAAAGCTCCACATGTAAAGCTAATCTTCCTATAGTGCATTGTACTATGATTCCCAAATAAACCAAACACAAACATGTGATATATATTTTCCTTCACCATCTTAAAACATGCTTAAGGTCTAGTAACCACATAGTTACTCCTAACCTTTAAGCTAAATTCTTCTACACATTAATTATCATCTAATCAAATGACTAATCAATCCAAGGCTCAAGTCACATTTCTTTCAGCTTTATTTCTTATTGCTTTTCATTGCTAATTAATTGAACTTGTTAATTGTTTATATAGAACACTTCTACCAAAGGTTTTAAGTGTTTTGAGGGATAAAGTTTAAACCTTCAGACCCTAGTTTCCTTATTATTTCATTAAGTTTTAAGACAAATGCAAACCTGCTAAACAAAATCCAACTAAAGCCCAATGGTGTAACAGACTCGAAATTTCCCATTAATCATCCGATAAATTTTCCCGATAAATTCTTAATTCATAATCCTTAACTCCAATTTAATTTAGCCATCATATATAATTTTATTTCCTCGAGGTTTAATTCTTATATTCAATTTTATATTTCCTTAACATTTCAATACATGTCCGATTTCTTTAAATTATTTCCAACTCGAAAATTTGTATTTCTAAAATATTCTTTTTGAGCCCAAAAGTTTTAATTACTAATTTATATACTTCGAAAATTTCAAAATTATTTAATCAACTTACGGCTTACTTAAGCTTTACGTTTTAGATGCTTAGTTCCTAACTAATTCCGTTAAAAATTATTTTAACGACTTTAACACTTTCACTTAACTATTTTAAAACTAGTATAATTATAATACTAAATTTAATTACACTTTTAAGCTTGTTTTACACCTAAACTAATCCTAAATACCTAAAAATGATAAGTCAAAGCCTATCTAATATTTTAATCTTGTTTACTTATGTAAGTAAACCAAATTGAACAAAGCAAGAAATCCCAACACCATACCCTCCTTATCTTAGAGATGATTCTAGCAACATAGACCATATTTACTTGAATTTTTTATCAAAATATCTCAACAAACCTACCTTAGCTTAGCCTATTTACGTATATGTAAATCTTGCAAAAGTGGGAGGAAAAAAATATCAAACTAATTTTTTCATCTTGTCACACGTTAGGCTTGTAGAATACAACCCACTAATTTTCTCCATCTTCTCCTAATTTTACCTTATAAAATCATTACTAATTTCCTAAAATTAAATAGTTGAAGAAAATCAAGAAGAAGAAGCATAGTTGGGTAAAATTTTGGGTATTTGAAGATCATCATTTTGGAGTTTTGGGCTTGGAGCATTTGAGCTTGGAGGATCACACTATCCATTTTCCTACTAAATATTTAGTACTAATCCTTGGTGGTAATATGGTATAATTCCTTACCCTACTTTTTATGTGGAAATTTTACACTATATTTACTTTATAATATGCAAAGTATGAAATATATTAAGCATGATTAATTAGGAAAATTGGTTGATGAAATTATGATTATGTTTATACTAAGTATGTTATGCTAAAATCATTAGTATGTTGTTTGATAAATTTTTGAACATGTTAGAAGGTTGGGTACATTATTATACTCTAACTAAAATTAAGTTTTTAGTTTTGTATAAATTTGTGTTGGTATGTTTATGGGTTATGTGTTGTATTAGGAACGTTATTATAATTAAGTATGTTATGCTAGAATTTATTTTTAATATATTTAAGTTAGTTTTAAATAATATTATTAAGTTGTGAGTAGTTATTATGAACATGTTATATTAACTAGGATTATATTTGAAAAAAAAAATTTAAAAACAAATAATAATAAAAAAATAAAAAAATAAAAATAAAAATAAATAAAATAAATAAAAAGGTTGTTAATAGAATGTATTTGATATTTAAGATACCCTTAATGGTATATCAAACTTTCAAGTTAATGTGTAAGAGCTTTTCTTTTTAGTGACTATGTAAGTATTTAAGCTTAGGATATACTACAATAAAATAAATTAAGTTGTTTATAAGTGGAAAACACTCCAAAAGTAGCCTAGACCATTTGACCATATTAGCTTATAGATAAATAAAAAGGAGAGTTTTAACTAAATAATATAAGTTGCTAAGTATCAATAATAAAATTTAAATATATTTGTGAAATAACTTTTTATAAGTATTTAAAGTGTTTTCTTGAATATATGAGAAATTATAATAAAGATGACTTTTATAAAATTAAATAGTTGGTTAGTACAAATTATATTTTTAGTTGACTATTTTACAAAAATTTATTTAAAATAATGTAAAAGTAAATATTTTTATATAAAATTGTTTTTTTAAATTTTGTGTGAAAATTTGATTTATGGAAATATTAAAAGAATAAAGTTTTTACTTGTTTTATAACAAGAGTTAAGGATTTGTGTGAATATATAAAGCGTTACTTGTTTTATAACTAGAAATATTAATTTCGTAAAATAATAAGTTGTATCTATTTTATAATTTGACTATTGATTATTGTGAATTTGGTAAGTTATTTTTTTTAACTTGAAATATTTATTTTTGTGAATTTGTTGAATTTAAAATAATAATAATAATAATAATAATAATAATAATAATAATAATAATAATAATAATAATAATAATAATAATAATAATATTTACCCATAGTATATAGTTTTACTCGATTTATAATTAAAATATTCATTTTTGTGAAAAGAATTAAAAGATTTAATTTTTTTTTTTAAAGTTAGAAATGTTGATTATTGAAACTTAGTTCAATAGAAATTTAAATTAGTAGCTACTTGTGAAAATATTAATCTAAAAATTACTATTAGAATATTAAGTTATTAGTGTAAATTTATTTAACAAATAAACTAATAAAATAAATTTTTTTTAAACAAAGTTGAAGGAGTAAAACTTTAGTAGCGTACTTAGAAGGTCATATAGCTAGAATAATATTAAATAAGGAAGTTAACATCTAAGATGGTCAAAGTCAAAGTCAACTTGTAGTAGTAAAAATGTGATGTGCTTGTGTGAAATTATCTGTGTATTGATTGAATGACCCTGATAGTAAGGTAATGTCGAACCATGGACCGGCATGTAAAATCCCGGCGCACATGTTGGTCGGCACGTAAAATGCGGTGTTAGAACGGGGGGTTAGCTTCCTATCCTGTAGAAGCTCGAGCATAAACATTGGCGGGGTGACGACCCCCACCACAGTTAGATTTAGGGCTTTGGCCCTAATCTAGCCAAACCCTTACATATATCAGGTGTCATATTGTGGTGCTTGCTTGTTGACTAGTGATAAACTTGATTAGTGCTGTTGTAGTGATGCATGGTACGGTTATGAATATTAATCAAATGAACTTACTTAAGTATTAAGATTACCGATAGTATAAGTGGCAGTAACGAAATTCTGCCAAGGATGAGAATGGTATCTTAATGACATAAAAGTATAAGAACAATAAGGAATATAGTAAAATTATACAGTGATAGCAAGTAGTTATAAGTTCGTACTTGAAATATTATTTTGTAAGTATAGTGTACAATTTTTGTAATTTGAGCTGGATAGGGAGTTATGCTCGGCGTTAAGCGCTGACCGGTTCAACCGGCTGTCATCCGTATTATGGATGACAGTATTTTGCACGAATTAGTTCAGGTTTCGATCCAGGCCGCAGCTACCAATTATTTTTGCTATCGAGGACTTAGCTGCATTTTGTTTCATGATCTTGACGTACTTAATTTTAATTATGTATTTTTGAAACAAACGATATGTATTTGATTTTCCAACTCTGATGTAATATTTATCGTTTGTCATAAACAATTTTAGTTTTTAAAAGTTTTAGCAAATCGACTTTTTTAGACTTCCGCATTATTTTGTAAAATTTTATTAATGCTAATTACGTATCGAGGATGTCGCTACTGTTACAAATGGAGTAACCAAATTTACTGTCCTAGTTAAATTTGGTCAAAAAAATATACGACCCCATCGAATTGAGACTTGGAGTCCAATAAATTTCAGTTAGTCAGCATTTATTTAATCTTTACATACTCAATTATCGGTATAATAGCCAACATTTGTCTAGAATACAAGACAATTCAAGTCTAATTCATCATCATATGTCAAGAATATGATCAAGAATAATCTTAAAAGAGATTCTTGTCTAACATTCGTCCAAAATCATAATCGCTTTCCCGCTCCATTTATTACTCGACCATTTTCTCTTTGTAGTCCTTACAATAAAAAATGATTTTTCTTTAATGTTAACCAGATAGTTTTCGTGCGATGCACGATTTTAATAAATTTTTCGACATAAATTACATTAATTTATATAAAGTATTAAAACTATTAATAATACCTTTCAAATTCAAACTTAAAACAAAAATATTTAAAATATTTAAAGTTTAAACGAAAAACAGTTTTGTCATGAAAATGTAATTGACTTACATAAAAATAGTCACAACCGAATTATAATAGAACTATGCATTGCATTTAAGTAATCAATTGTATAAATAACAAAAAAAAATTCAAGAGTATTTTATGTTTTAACCATCTCAAAATATCCAATATACTAAATAGTACTCATTTAATAAATAATTTTTTTTATAAATAATTGAAAAACATAATTCATACGGTTTTTCTAATACATTAAATAATATGAGTAATAAAGTCAAAGATAAAAAAGTAGTCATAAAAGCGATGACATCATCAGTGAGTATTGGATGGAAGATTTTTATTTAGGTTGTGACACGTAAGCAATTTTAAGTAGTGACGATGTCAGTGGTGTTTTGTTTTGATAATAGATATAGATTTAGGGATGATAAGCGGAAGAAATTAAGTGGATTTTGCACATCCGGGTCAATTGAAGCGAAGTATGAGTACTAATATGGTGATTAATGGGTGGATATTATGATATTTCAGATCTAATTTGAAAATGAATTGATAAACTACTCATATCAACAAGGTGGATTTTCTTTTCTAGGGAGCCCATTTGCTAAGAACTCCACAGTTAAGCATACTTGGTGGGGAGCCATCATAGGATGGGTGACCTCATGGGAAGTTTTCCCTGGTGCGCACGAGTGAGGCCAAAGTGCGCTGGAAAGACTTGTGTTGGTCTGTGGGGCCAGTCTACAGTCTACATGAGTATCCCTCGGTGGTCCGTTGGGCCGGAGTGTTACAGATATTCCGCCATAACTAATGGGTAGGTGGTGGGTATGAGGTCTTACATGCTGCATATCTATCCGGTTTTGCCCCATCGTATCCCAACCTACCCCGCCTATCGTTATATGTGCCCGCTTCATACCTAATTTTGTATATTTTTGTTAGAAATAATTGATAAATAATTAAAAATATTAGTTTTATATTATTATGTTGTATGGTATAAATAGAAGTAAATATATAATTAAATTTGTAAAGAATTGTAATTTTATGTAGCATATAATGCAAAATATGCGTGAATGTAACATGGATATATAAGGTAGCTGGTAGATATACCTTTCACCCTTAGTTTTGATAGGGGTTCAAATACATCACCAAAAAGGTCAATTTTCTTCCCCTTCCTCTTGTCGAAACACCAGCAAAAAATGAAAATACTACTGTACTCAATTTGCATTTCTTTTTATTTTGGCTTGTTACACTTATTTTGCACCTTTTTGGCAATAATTTCACTTTTTTTTTCTTTAAATCTCAACCACAAACTTGTTATCTCTTTTTATCTTAACCACTCATTTCTATCGTACACTTGTTTTTTATTTTATTCTCCAACCACTTTTTTTCTCTAAATTTTATCCAAAATAATTTAGGTGTATTCTCATAAGGACGGAAGGAGTACATGATTAGAAGATTCAGACAAAAACTCAATATCCAAAATAAGAATAATGGTGAACGATAGCAAAAACCTTTACTTTCTCCCTTCTCTAATGTTATTCTCGTTTGGTATATTCCATCCTAAGGAAAGAGAAATTTGATTAATGTTTTTGAAACATAATTAGGAAATAAAATATATTCATGTGAAATCTCGTTATGTTCGTCTTAATATATACCTTTTTAATATGTATTTTTTATAATTTTTTATTATGCGTATTAAGAGATATTAAGAATCTAAATTTGTTTTGAAAAATATGTAAAATGTAAATGAGATGAACAAAAAAGAACGAAGAGAATATTGTACAAGCATAATGTAATGATAATGTTTAAAATCCTAAGTACTCAATAAAAAAATATTAAAATGCAAATGAATGATCATTAATAGTAAACATCAATAGAATCAAATTTAATATTTGAATTTAGTAGATATAAATTTGATTTAGTTTATAGTGATGGTTGAGCTAATCAATATAAAAATTTCCCGACTATTTAAGACCTTTCAAATTCCGTGGCAAAATTTCCAAATTTAAGCTTCGAAAATTAAAAATTAGTGCTTGAACCATTCTATTTAACATTCACTTCACCTGATTGATTCCAACAATCTCATAATAAAATATAAATTCCTTCGACTTCTTTTAACCCATTGTCAATTTAGCTTTTTTTAGTCTAATATCACTAACCAAACGAGCCTTAAAAATATGTAAAGGTGCAAATAAAGTAATTTAAATACTTGTGAAAAAGGTAGACTGAAAGTAAATTAAAAAAGGAGAATAAAAAAGGAGTCTGATTTCCTTCATTTGGAGGAAAGTATTCTCCTATCCTCCCTTAGGTAAATTTATTTTTCAATATGAGGGAACTAATTGTTGTTTTATCCATTTTCACTGCCTTTTAACCAATTCTTCCACCTCTCTAACAATTAAATTTCTTTAATCTTCAACCTAATTAACTTTGTTTCCTACTTTGACTTTTATTTACCCCTTAAATATTTACAATCAATCAAAGCGAGCCCTAATTAGTACTTTAATTTTTATGTAGTTTTAGTCTTCAACCATTGTTAACCTTGTTTTCTTCATTTCAATTTCTCATTTTGCAAGTATATGGTTTTATTCTTGATCGTCTTCCATTGTTAAGGTCTTTCCTAATCCTTTAATTTTGTTTATTGTTGTTAGTTTTGTTTATTTATTTAATTTACTTGTCATGCATTCCATTAGTGAGTTATTTTCTTACTAAGGTAGAGGGGTGAATCCTACGAAACATGATTGAATTGATAGATTAGAATAGATTAATTTGTTGTATTGACCCATTAAGTTAAATTCTTTGATGATCTTATAGCAAGGTGTGGGAGCTGCGATTGAAATTCAACTTTGTCTTAATGAAGTAAGTTAAAACCTTGTTAATTACTCCCTCCAATTCATTTCAGTTGTCTCATTTGTTTTTTGACACTATTCATTAATCCCTTTTAATTTGTATGTTATTCTTAATTTATAAGTTAAAACAAAGTCATGTGAGATCTTGTTTGATTCGTCTCAATGTAAGGATTATTCATATCAACTTTTAATAAATTTTAATTAAGAATAATTAGAGATATTAAGAGTCAAAATGTTATCTCGACAAGTGAGAAAAAGCAAATGAGACAACTGAAATGAATTGAATGGAGTATTAATCAAGATTCGGGAGTTGCAGTTGTAATTAATTTGGCCTTTATAGTAAATCAATTGTTTATCAATCTAAATTATCTATTAATTGAACGTCCATCATGACTTCATGTATAGTAGTGGGAATTCCCGAAGCCTTAGTCTTTTATTATATTCAATTTTAATCATAATCATATATCACTGCAAACATTCATTTCAGACTCTTGATTATTGGTTGTTCGATATATAGCGATTGATTAAATAAATTAATCTAGAAAAAAAGTCTTCTCGTGGTTTAATCCGTAATCATAGTATAACACCCTTGCGCTTGCGGTTTTATTATTCACAGTTTGATACTTTAGATTTAGAGTAGGGATGGTCATGGGACAAGTTTGGAGTGGGTCCAACCAGATCTGGACCCGAATCCTTTTAATCTTTTGAGATCTATATCTGGATTCGAACCCTAATGGTTCAAAATTTTCAAGTCCGAACCCAGACCCTCCGAATCTGATGGGTCTAGGGTCTTTAATGGGTCCTTAGTGGATCTAAAAAAAGTCTCTTTGATTCGTCAAATTTGAAACATTTGTAAGTCATTATATTTTTCGTATATTTGGAAGAGTTATTATTGTATTTTACATATATTTAATACTAATTTAATATCTAAACTCGTATAGCGTCACCCATATATGCTTAAATTCTATTATAAACACTAGTTCGAGTCCATGAAATAAGGGTAATTGGGTGAGCATTTAGCAAGTAGCATATATATATATAGAGGTGTTCATTCGGGTGATCGAGTCGGTTTCGGACGAATGTCTTTCGATTCGGTTGTATTCCGGATCGGCTATTTTCGGTTGCGTGTTACGAAGGGTCGCACTCGGGTCGGGTCGATTAAATAATAAGATGATTGAATATGAGTCTATCATACTTCTATGTTAAAAATTGGTTCAGGTTTAAAGCAATTCGATCTAAAATTTATTCGGGTTTAGTCGGTTTTAATAAGATGATTGAATATGAGTCTATCATTTCTAGTTGGGTTCAGCTTTCTCATTTTTTAGTTGTCAATCGGTTGGATACAACTTCAATTCGGTATATTGTTCGATAAACCTTAAAAAGGAACACATTTTGATCGGTTTACTTTGGTTTGCTGGATTTTCGGATTCGGTCACTTTTGAAGATATATATATATATGTATATATATATATATATATATATATATATATATATATATATATATATATATATATATATATATATATATATATATATATATATATATATATATATATCATATATATATATATATATATATATACATATATATATATTATATATATATATATATATATATCATATATATATATATATATATATATATATATATATATATATATATATATACATATATATATATATATATATATATATATATACATATATATATATATATATATATATATATATATATATATATATATATATATATATATATATATATATTGATTACATGAAAAGAAATCAAGTGTTGCGGGCAAAATTTATACGTAGAACAACTTCATATTTATAAGGGTCCGAGGGGCGGGTCTAGGGTCCGATATTAGACCAGGACCCGCCAATTCTTTTTTAGATCCAGATCCGACCTTGATCCAATGGGTCTCAAAAAATAAGACCCAAACCCTTGAAAAAGGGAAGGGTCTGGAGGTGTCCTGGACCCGTGACCATCCCTAATTTAGGGTAATGGACGTTGTATTTTAATTAGGGGTGTTCATAATAACCTGATCCGAAAATTCCGACCCGAACTATCCGGTATTCGGTTTCTAAAATCGGGTAATTTACCCGGTTTCCGCAAACCGGATAATCCGAGTCGGGTACCCGTTTTAAAACCGGATACCGGATCCGGATACGGGTCATGAATTTTTGAAAACCGGGTATCCGGTATCCGGTTTTCTTAATTTTTAATTTTTTTTTTGCTTTTTTTCGAAAATAAAATGATCATGATATCTCTTAAACTAACCTTGGATTGAATATTTTGTAAGAGTTAGTATTTGAAATTTATAATTCTTCTTACATAAGCCCATGAACAATAATATTATTCTTTCATTTTCTTAATTAATCTTTAAGTGAAAATAAGCCCATGACTCATTAAGTTAAAGATTATTAGGGAGTTTGTATGAATTTTATATAAAATAATATTTTAAGTGAAAATAGAGATAAACAAATGTATGGTTAAACGACAAAACGACAAAAAAATAAAAAATAAAAAAACATTCTAATAAAACCGGGTATCCGGTTTCCGACCCGTTTAAACCGGATATCCGGATTCCGGGTACCCGGTTCAAACCGGGTCGGAACCGAATTGCAATTTTAGGTACCCGAAAAAGCGGGTACCCGGATTTCCAGATCCGGGTCGACCCGGTACCCGGTTTTGAACACCCCTAATTTTAATTACTAAAATCTTCATATTCCTTACCTCATGGTTTGTCTTTTATGACTAATTAACTAATTAAGTAAAGAGATTTGATATTTGAATTTTTATATAAACCAAAAAATATTATAAAAAAAATAGATAAAAAAACGCATGGCCGAAAGAAGAAAAGACAAAAAATTCAAAAAACATTTATATAAAATTTCCGCATTAGACCTTTCAAAATCTTTGACAAAATTTCTAAATTTAAGCATTATTTCCTATTTTGGTTTGTCCCCTTGATTTGCATTATTTTTATTTTTTGATAATGTCCCACCACTTTTTTTTTAATTTCATCTATATATTTAACTCTCTTTTAATTTCATCTATACAACTGATTCTCTATTTTTATTTATTATCACTTTTTTAAAACTTACTCTTTTCCTCTTTGATGCAATTCAAAGATGACAAATAAGTAAACAATAAAAAATAAAAATTAGTGCTGGAACCTTTCTATATGTAGTCCATTTCACATTACAACAATCCCATTATAAAATAAAGTCCTTCGACTTCTTTTAACCCGTTATCAATTTTTAACGTTTTTATTGACTTACTACATGACTTAAGTTATACGGCTGGCTGCTTTTGAATTTGCCATTTAAATTAGATTAGAGGCGGAGAAATGAGCGGAGAAATGAGCACTCGAAAATATATAGCACCAACAAGTTATATTTAACTGATGAAATATAAGGAGTTTAATATATGAGATCTCTATTTTTTAAAGGTTTTAGGCGGTCAGATATCTTGAACAAGCCTAAAATTGTCTCTTATTCAAATGATAAGTTCTTGTGAGAGACGGTTTTTTTGAGAGACCATCTCTAATTGAGTCGATCCATAATGGAAATATAGATTAAGAGTAGACATTAAGCTTTAATGGACTAGGACTAAAAACCATCTCTCAAGACTGGCTGTATTCAAATAGATGGAGTAGTACACATTTTCATGATCACTTGTCCTATATAAGAAGCTAAAATAAACAATACAATAGTTGCACAAAAAATCCTCTAAGCAATGTCTAGGCTTCTTTCTTGTACCATCATCTCCTTTTTATCAACACTAACAATCTTAATATTATCATCAACAGAAGCCCAAAATTCAGGCAATATAACAGTAGGTAAATCTCTCACAGCCAACATCAATGGCTCTTCATGGCTTTCACCTTCCGGTGATTTTGCCTTTGGCTTTTACAAACTGCCCAACAGCAACAACCGTTTCCTCCTTGCTATCTGGTACGCCCGCATACCCAACACTGTTGTTTGGTATGCAAATGCAGGTATCCCTGTTCCTGAAGGATCATCACTAAAATTAACACCAACCGATGGTCTAACTCTCAGTGATCCTAAAGGAACCAACTTATGGAGTACGCGTAATGAGTTAACTGATACTTCTGTGGTGAGCTACGGTTTCATGAATGATACAGGGAATTTGGCTCTTATACGATCCGATGGAAGTCTAGTTTGGCAGAGCTTTAACCATCCGACAGACACCCTGTTACCCGGCCAGTCATTGGGATTAGGCGGGGTGGTTAACTCTCGAATATCAGAAACTAATTACACATCAGGGAGGTTTCAGGTACGTCTGACCACAAATGGGAAACTTATTTTCAATGTCAGGGACCTACAAACCGGAGTTGCCTATGAACCTTACCTTGTTATTGATGGAGAGAATGCAGGCCAAGCTCAAAGGTTGATCTACAACGAGTCTGGATACATGTACATATTAAGACAAAATGGTTCAATGTATAATATGTTACAAGATAGCTACAAACCACTACCAAATTCTTATCAGAGAACAACTATAAGTTATGATGGGACTTTGACATGGTATTCGATTCCAAAAAGTTCTACTCATGATGATTGGTCTATAGCTCAGACGGTACCAAACAACATATGTTCGACACCGTTGGTGGAAAATATAGGCAGTGGGATTTGCGGGTCTAATAGTATTTGTAGCATTGGTGAGGACTCGAGGCCTACATGTAGGTGCCCACCAGGTTACTCTCTCGTAGAACCTAATGATAAATACAGCGACTGTAAACCTGATTTTAGGCTCGACAGTTGTGAAAGTTCGGCTAAGAGAGTCATGAATGGTGGGTAGAAATTAGTTCGCCTTCCAAGTACTGATTTCATTTTTAATGACTACAAACGCGTTAATGCTTCTGATGAATTGGACTGTCAAAATGCTTGTTTGAAAGATTGTTATTGTGCTGCTGTCAATTTTCGAGTGGATAGTGATACTATTGGTTGTTGGATGAAGAAAGCACCATTGTCAAATGGAAGAAAAGGCAATTCAATACCGGGATCTGCTTGGATAAAGGTCGGGAATGCAAACCTTTCAAGTGATGCATTCAATCCTACTGATGTGTTTCCTCCATCAACAAAAAACGAGGTAAATCATCTAATAAAAGGTCTATTAGGTGGTTCTATATCGGTTAATTTCATTCTCCTAATTGCCATCGGTTTGGGGATACTTTTCATCTGTCATGTGAAGCAATTAAAAGTAAATAATGATGGATCGGAAAACGCACTAAAGGAGTACCAAAACGTCCATTGTTTCAGCTACCAAGAGTTAAGAGAGGCAACAAATGGATTCACAGAAGAGTTAGGACGCGGTTCTTTTGGTGTAGTGTACAAAGGCATGATCAGTGGAGAATTAATTCCAATTCGTGTTGCTGTCAAGAAGTTGGATCGGATATCAGGTGATACTGATCGGGAATTCAAAACTGAAGTTAATGTAATTGCCCGAACTCATCACAAGAATCTCGTGCAACTAGTAGGATTTTGCAAGGAAGACGACCAAAGGTTGTTAGTATACGAATATATGAGCAAAGGTAGTTTAGCAGACTATATTTTCGGGGATTCAAAGCCAAGTTGGCTTGAAAGGATTGAAATTGCTCAAGGAATAGCAAGTGGGCTGCTATACCTGCATGAAGAATGCACCACCCAGATCATTCATTGCGATATAAAGCCCCAAAACATACTTCTTGATGCACATCAAATTGCTCGAATTTCTGATTTTGGGTTAGCGAAACTTTTGGGCATGAACCAAACGCATACAAACACCGCAATCAGAGGGACTAAAGGGTATGTGGCCCCTGAATGGTTCAGAAACAAGCCAGTCACAGTGAAGGTAGATGTGTATAGCTTTGGCGTTCTCTTATTGGAGATTATATGTTGTCAAAAAAACGTATGCAGCAAACTCATTGAGACAGAGGGAGCGATTTTGATAGATTGGGCATTGGATTGCTACCAATCTGATAGATTATCTTTACTTGTCGATGACCAGGAGGCACTAAGGGATGAAATCCGATTGAAGCGATTTGTAATGGTCGCGCTTTGGTGTATCCAAGAAGACCCGAGCCTTCGACCAACAATGGGAACAGTCACGCTAATGCTACAAGGCATTGTTGAAGTTCCTGATAACCTTCCTTTTCCATCCTCATTTTCTATTACTTTACGATCATAATACCCTTGTTTATAAATATGTAGTGTAGAAAATGAAATTTCTTTACATTTACACATAATTGGTATTTTGCAACTAGGCATTAGATTTTACAATAATGTAATAAGAAAAAATAAAATTGAAGTTAAAAATCTCAACAAAATGCTATCTGATAGTAAAATTTCTTCTGTTTTATTAATCTATAAAAATCTCACTTTTATATCATTTATTCATTTAAATTACTTTTTGGTTACTTTATTCCTATTAAAATGAAAATTAAATATGTCGTGCAATAAGAAGGTGTTTAAGTGCAACCATACAATCTTAAATGTGCAACAAAAAGTATTATCTTTATTCCTATTAAACCATGTTGTACAATTAAATTTGAAACACTAACCTACAATTAGAAAATATATAAGATATAACACAGATTGATGAACAAAAGTGGTTGAGATATAAAGAAATGATGAGTTTGTGACTTGTGAGTGTGATTAAATGAAAGGTTCATAGACCATTAACAAAAGAAAAAATGGTGCCAAACAAGTTGCATAAACTAAAAGAAATAAGTGCAATTCAGGGCTGACCCTTAAAATTCAAGGGTCCGGGGCGAAAAGTAATTAATGGGTCCTAATTTTTCGCCTTATGGTTGATTTTTTTTTTGGAAATGCCTTTTGGTTGATAATCGTGCACTTATAATAAAAAAAATTAGTAAATAAAGTAACAATTACCATTATTAACATTTTGACTTAGTTAAATGCACAATTTAATTACACAAGGTCTCAACTTGGATGCATGTGAAGACAAAAACTATCTATTTTTTTCGTGGGTCATAGGCACAGGCCCATCTTTCCCTTGCCTAAGGTCAGCCCTAACTACAATTTCATTGGGAAGACTGACGAGGAAATATAGAAGTAATATAATCACCTTTGACCAATATAATATAATCCCCAATTGCTAACTTTGACTATGACTTTAACCTTTGACCAATATCTAAATGAAATTGAATAAGAGTTAGCAGTTTAGCTCCGACTGTGATAGAATTTAGAAAATGGGTCTTGGTAACCCAAACAAAGAGGAGAAGAAATAGTTTTCTCATAAACCCAAAGAAAGTTTACTACTAAAACTAATTGGTGATAGTAGGAGTTACTCTTGGAGTTTATAAAGTGATGCATACTCTTCTCTTTCTCCGATGTGAGACAACTCACATGTAGTTAACACATGGGCACTTAGAAATAAATCAATTAAATCGCTTCTGTGGCAATGGCACCAAAATATCGATAATGTAAAATTTATACTTTACTTTCTAGCTAAAGCAGTGTAGTGAGTAAAGATCTCATCATCATCATACCTAGTATATCCCGCTCATAGACAAACAATGGTCAGGGTCTGGAGAGGGAAGATAGACGACAACTCATACCCAAACAGGAGAGTGCGGTCAGAGAGTCCCCCAACTCTAAACGGTCTTCAAAGAGATATCCTAAAGCTTGCAACTTGACCAACATTAGCTATGTATAGTAATCAATTAACTAAAGATACACAACAAATAGAATACGTACAAATAAATAAACAAACAATAAGTAAAGGGTCGTAGATAAATGCAAAGAATAGTTCACTACAAATAAATATAGAATTCGTGACCATTGATACCGACAAAGTAAAACTGAGTCGCCAAGGATGACGACCAAATGGCTACACAGAATATTTTTAGTCGTGTGTAGCGACTTAGTCCTTTTGTCATCAACTAGTCGCCAATTAGCGACCAAAATAAGGTCCTTATCTAGTCTCTAAAGTTTCCAAAACTACTACACAAATTAAAAAATTAATTAGCTTGTAGATGACGACTGGTTGGCAACAAAAGCTTAATCGCAAATTCAAAATCTAAAAATTACCTAATGTATTCAAATTTTGAATGTTGTACTAAACGTTTTTTTCCACCTTTTGTTACCTTCTTTACTCATTTAATTTCATTTTATTCTCCTACAAATTACTATTACTCTATATCATTCTAAACTTATACTTTCATGATTCATCCTCTACATTTTACTCTTACTCTCTCATTTAAAACTCTTATTTTTCATTCCTCTTGTATATTCTTTACTATTTACCTTCTTATATAAATCATTCGGTTTGATTTAGATTTGTATAATTGTATCGAATCCAAACCAAAAATCACACTTTTATCCCTAAACCCAGCCCATCACTTTAAAAAAAAAAAAGAAATTTACAATCAATTTAAAGCCTTAAAGCATCCATTTTAAAGCTTAAAAATACTCATTTCAAGATTTAAAACTCCTACTCCAAACCTTATGATTCTTTCTGCCAAGGCTTAATTTTGTTTTTAACTACCTATTTATGTCTATTAATATTCTAAGGCTTAATATCTGTACACGCATTAACCTAAATAAATGCACAATCAGTAATTTTTTAAAATCTTTTTTAATATATAAATTGTTGAATCCAAGTATGAGACTTTTTTTTTTGGATGAAGTATGAGACTTAAAATATCAAATCTAAAACGTTGAAATAGGTCTTTTAAATCTTAGAATTGGTATAGTTTAAAAAAATTATAATACCAAATGTAAGAATAAAACCCAAATTGAATAAATAAGTCTTAAAATTAGTCATTTAAATTTTAAAGTTGGCCTTTTAGTTCTAAAATTTAATCTGTTAAGTCTTTTTTTTTTTTTTTGATCCAAATCTGTTAAGTCTTAAATTTGATAAAAAAAAAAGTATTAAAAAAATTTATAGGTGCTCTCTTTAGAGACCGTCTTTTGTAAAGAGTACTCTTAAAAATCTAAACAAATCTATATTTAGAGTTGTAACAATATATATTTAGAATTGAATTGGGCTTTTGAGAGCCGTTTTTACAAAAGACCGTCTCAAGTAAGAATATGTGATTTAAGAAAAAAAATTGAGCCACGGACTATTTGCTCTAAGATTAGTAGGATATAAAGTGTGCTAGGCCCATTGATAAGATTAGTAGGATATAAAGTGGGCTTAGCCCATTGCTTTTTTTCTTCTGAATTTAATATAAAATTTGTGATTTTTAAAAATCACATGACTCTATTCATTAGGCTTCCTTTTGTTTTCTTTTATTTTTTTTGTTTTTTATTTTGTATTTCTTTCTCTTATCTTATTTTTTATTTTCTTTTTTATTCCTTTATCTACTCATATTTCATTATAAATTACAATTATCGTCCACCTCGTTTCGAAGTCACTTTAAATAGCGTCCCACATTTTCATTTCTATTTTTATTTTACATTTAGAATCGTATTACGTTCCAAATAAAAAATAATATATGGTTTCAAGTAAATGAAACAATATGCTTGAAGAAATTCTTAACCACTCAAATCGGTTTGTGTTTTTTATCTAATCATAAATTCTTGTGATAGACGCTCTTTTTGACTAACCATCTTTTCTTGGGTCAGCCCATAATAAAATGTAGGGTAAGAGTACGCATTCAACTTCAATGAATTTAGCTCGTCTTGTATGAGACCGTCTCTGATGTGCAAATTTATTTAACCGCAAGCGCACGGTGTACGTGTAGCTGCAGGTCGAACACAAGGAAGCTTGGGACAATGGACTCTACGATTTAAATTGATTATGTTGCTAAAGGGATAAAAATATTGGTTGATTTGAACTAACAACTACAAATGCGATAATTAAAATGGTTTTAAACTGTATGATAATAAAGATCTAGGGTGTCGGGAATCCCCTAAAGTCTTGCATGATCCAATTCTCATTAGTGTCTATGAAGTGTCGGATTAATTGTGTGATTAAATTTGATCTTGTTAATCTCAAACTCTCGCTCTGTTGATTAACTATTAGATTTAGACCCTATTAATTCAATTCTCACACGTTAATTTTATTGAACAAATTAATAAGAATTTAACTAAAATTTACCCTAAAGCAAAACCGATCCCAATTTCACACACTAGTTCTATTGAATGGTCCGACAAAGCATATTTAATTTAGGGTTAATTGGCACAATTTAATCACTTTAATCCATAGTTCATAGACACATCCAAGAATCAATTCATGCTCAACTAATAGGTTCAAACCCTAACCCTAGAAAATGGATCTACTCACTAGACATGGTAAATGCAATGGATACTAATTCAAATTTAATGCTAAACATGAATGACAATGAATTAAAAGCTAAACTAAAATGAGCAATGATGAAATACTTAATAAGAATGACAATAAATACTAAAACAATAATGGAGAAAGAAAACAAACTAAACTTCTTATTAGAGAAAGATTAATTGAAATAACTAGTATTCAAAATTCACTAAGAAAAGCTTGAACTAATACAAGGAATTAAAATTAAAGGTTAAAGACCAAAGGAAACTTACAAACTTGAAGAAGGATTGAATGCCAAAGACTAAATTGATGTTCTTGCAAAGTAAATTAAAAACTAAAGTAATTGAAGGCTAGATTAATGGAAAACTAAGAAAAACTAAGTAAAAAGTAAGAAGGAGGAAGAAGAGGGGAAGAGGGAAGGAAACCCTAATCAGAATTAAGGGGGCTATTTATACTAATGAGGACTTAACCCTTAAATTTAATCAAAAGATTAAAATATCAAAATCCCGTGCAAAAAGACAGCAGAAATAGCCGAGTCGGCTGCCCACCAACAGGACAGAATCGCCGACTCGGCGGTTTTGACTGGAAAACTGCAGCAACTTCAAATGATCGTCATTTCTTGCTCGGTCGTCGAAATCGGACATATAATATACCGTAGGAAAGCTCTTCAAGTCTAGTTTCCAATGCCGCAAACCTTGCATTAATGAGATATTTCTATCAAAAGTTATGGCCAAAATAGTAGACAAGTATCTAATTTCACCTCAAAACTTTTGCATTAACAACACGTTTCTATTCTTTTGCTCTTTTGCTCTTCATGGCTTGACAAAATTAATAGTTTGATACGTTCTTTGAACAATGTAAACAAGATTAGCACCCAAAATCCACAAAAACAACTCAAAGTACCATAATTCACTCATCTTCCCACACTTTGACCACGAGATACCAAAATAGAGTGAAACCGAACGAAATGACCCTAAATCGCCTTTAAAACACCGCAAAGGAGCATAAAAATATAAGCGATTAGTGCAAGTAATTGCACTTATCAGTCTCACCATGAGACGGGTCCATATAATAGCGCATTTCTTCAATCGATTACTTTAAGATCATAAGTAATCGTTTTATGGTTATAAGTAATCACTCTAAGACTATAAAAACTAATTATATTAAAATTTTAAGTGATCACTTTTAACGTTATAAATTATCACTTAAAAACAAAAAATGAACATTTGGTCAATCATTTAAGAATTAGGGTAATAAATTAGACGTCTCCCAAAATACCTATCTAATTTATCGTAAATTTCTTACTCTTTTCCATTACATCGTACTTGCTCAAACATGAACTGTTGTGTGCATGGAATTAGTCACTTTTATAACTTATAACCAAGGAATACATTGATAATGGTCACATATATATAAATTCACCGATAAAAGGCTTTTGTGATTCATAAAACAAATTGATTTATTCAAGAAAACATAGTCTACTACGTACATTACACTACATTCACACGTACATATATAACTTTATAATTTTCATTAGCATAGAAGAAAGTACGGTCTAAGAGTCCCGCTCATAGAAAATTATGATCGGGATCTGCGAAGGGAAAAAGATCGACAACTCAAATCCATCAAGGAGAGTACGGTCTAAGAGTCCCCAGGCTCGAATCTTATAATTTCCATGATCTACCTTATTGTAACGAAAATTAATAAATAAAAAGACTTACAATTTTCAAAATCTACCTTATTAATACTAATACGGTACTGAAAATTAAAAATTACTAAAAATAAACACATAAGAGAAGCCTAGTAAGACATTAAAAAACTACCGTATTGATGATCGATCATTTAATAAGGCCGACCCTAGATATTTTGAAAAATTTGAAATGAATAAGATTATTTATAAAAGAAAGCATATAATAAGATCATAATCAAACTTATTCCAAATATAAGCGCCTAAGACCCCAAAGCACAGGTTCAAGTCAGTTCGTAGTTATTAAGTGCGAATAGAAGCAAGCTGGTGAAAAAAATCAAGTGTTTGTTCGCACTTAGTAACTGCGAACAAGTCAAACGGAGTCAACATGTTGATTTTAAGACAAGATGTTGTTCACACTTAGGAAGTGCAAACACGTTGAAAAACTGAAATAGGTTGTTAGCATTTAATAAGTGCTAACAACCTGTTTCAGATTTTCAACCTGTTCGCTCTTACTAAGTGCGAACAGCCCGAACCTCAGGTTTGGGGATTACATGCTTAGTTTTAGAATAAATTTGATTATAATCTTATTGTATGCTTTTTTTTGATAAATAATTTTATTCATTTCAAATTTTCGATTTTGGAGTTTTGAACGAAATATCACGTTGGAGTCTTTTTTCTTGCAATTTATCACCATTATGGACCCTTCTACAGCCGTTAATCTTTGACATTGGACCTTGGCCGACGGTCCTTCTTGCCCAACCTTGGCCGGCCCTTATCATTTGTTCCGTAGGAAAAGCTCCAAGCAGTGTTCTTGATCCAAATTCCTACTCCAGAAAGTTTTGTAGTACTCCGGATACGTAAAGTCCTTGTAAACTGCCGGAGTTCCATCAGCAGTAAGAGGCGGCGGCGCACTTATTAAGGCATTATCGGCCGGACAAAGGAAAGATGCTACTGATAATCTGGGCTTATCTGTGTTCACTACTGCTCTATGCCATACACTCTTGTATATTCCGTTACTCAGTGCCTGAAAACCAGTTCTTACTTAATTACCACTTAATAATTGACATGGGTTTGTTTTATTATTACAGTTAGTCAAATTTGTTGTCTAGTTCAACCAGCTGAAAACATTGGCGGTCAAAGTTAGTAGCTTTTTTTAAAGTGAAGTAGTATTAAATCAACTTTTATTGAGAAGTTTGGAAAATATTAATTTTAACCATATAATTTAATTGTTTCTACCATTTTCTTAATATGTGTGCAATGTTATATTGTTTTATCTCTTAAAAGAGAAAACTCGTTAATACTCTCCCTATCTTTATGAGTTTGTCATCAATATTTCATTTTAGTCTGTCCATTTTACTTGGAACTATGTTTAATTTTAAAAATAAATTTTATTTTTAACAATGTCCCTATTATTTTCTCAATTTTTGTACTATTACCGTGTGTTGTTGGTAGTGTGTTGTTGGTATGGAGGAAGTCTTAGTAAAAAACAGTTATTTGTAAAGTGAAAAAATCTAGGATTTAATAGGGTTATAGTTTTGTTATTTTAATTTATTTTTTTGATTTTATTTATTTTATTATTATAATTTTTGTCTTTTAGTTGATAATTTATGAATTACGGTTATTGATTAATACTTCCTCCGTTCCGAAATACTCGCTACATTTCGATTTTGTGCACTATTCATCGTTCAAGCTTATTTTACATATTGCGACTAATGTGTAAGTAAAAATATAGTCAAGTGGGATCTTGTTTGAATCGTCTAATCGCATACTTTCATAATATATTAAATTTTTATAATTTTTAGATAAGTGTAGTTTAAGATATTAATAATCAAAATTGTGCATTGAATTGCGTAAAAAAGTAAAATGTAGCAAGTATTATGAAACGGAGGAAGTAATTATTAGTCGATATGGGAGTATAGGGGAGTAATAATTTGTTTGTACTTAACTACTTTCTCCGTTTCATATTAGTTGCACCATTCGCCTTTTCAAACTCCCCAATGTACGAATTCAATATTTAATATCTCTAATCATACTTATCGAATGATTAAGAAAACTCAAAATTAATAAACTTTGGATCGAGACGATTCAAACAAGATCTTATATGATGATATAACTATATTTTAACTTTTAGATTACCGACAATATAAAAGTCAATTACCTTAATAAATAGTACGGCGCAGTCACGATGTAAGTAAAAGAAAAACTTTGGGTCTAGTAAATCTAATAAAGTTCAGAGAATCAACAAGATGTCAGCTTGACTATATAGACACCATTTATATTTTGTCACATGGACCACAGTTCATAGTGACATGTTCAGAATAATAGAAGGCCTTAGTACGTTTTGATCACGTTGTAACAGTAGATATAGACTGTTAGTTTGTTATTCCTCGTTTCGAAATACTCGCTACATTTCGATTTTGTGCACTATTCATCGTTCAAGCTTATTTTACATATTACGACTAATTTGTAAGTAAAAATACAGTTAAGTGGGATCTTGTTTGAATCATCTAATCGCATAAATTTTTATAATTTTTAGATAAGTGTAGTTTAAGATATTAATGATCAAAATTGTGTATTGGATTGCGTAAAAAAGTGAAATTTAGCAAGTATTATGAAACGGAGGAAATATATGAATACTCTCCATTATAATTACTAGTATTTCCTTATATTTATATTTTCCATCATATATTATAAATTTATAATAGAATGTATAGCAAAATACGTTTATATTTAATGTAGTAAGTTAATAAGAGAAATTCAAAAAATTATATTGGATTTTAATTATTGATTGATGGTTAGAGTTAGATGTTGGTTTTATTAGTTGAAAATATAATAAACTGATAGGTTAAATGTTTAAGTTAGTTGTTTAAAGCCGTTGTTATGAAGTTATTTGATAAAAACTAATTGTTAGTTGCAAATTTTATTTAGTTTTACTACTTCGATTGCGTTTTGTTTTTGGTTTTTTTACTATTTGATAGATTAAAAAACTCGTTGCCTTGTCTTGATTACAGACCTAATTATAATGAATACGATTGTGATTATGTGTAAATTACCTGCAACTGATCACCAATATTGATGACAAATGCATCAGGATGAGGTTTGACAGCAAGCCATTTACCGTCCTTGTAGATTTGGAGGCCAGATACTTGCAAGTCTTGAAGAAGGATGGTAAGGGCATTCGGGTCGGTATGACCCGGTAACCCGTATGTCATCTCAGGCTCCGGGCACGGTGGGTAATAGTTAACGGCCATGTGTTGTCCTTGATCTCCTAACACATTCTTTATGTAATCTTTCTCCAATCCTAAGCTCTCTGATATTAGTTCCTCTATTCTGAATCCAAGTGCTCTTACTTCTTTTATGTACATGCTTAGTATTTCCCTGCCAAATTTACCAATTTTTTTAGTAACAAATTATATAATTTTATACTTTTGACTGATTCGTAATAGGTTGAAGTCATTTATTTGATTATATATTGTTTATCTTTTCTGTAATTTTTCGATGTAATAGCCAATAGCACGTGTTAGTACAATGCGAGTACAAAGTTTTTAGAATTTGTTGATGAGAGGCTTGTATTTGCTATCTAGTCTTTCTTTTGACACGAATAACACACGTTAGAAGGCTTGGAGTTTTAATAAGGGATCACTTTTAACTTAAGTCAATGAATATACCAGATGAATACCTAGAAGCCTAATCCCAAATGCAATGTAGCCTTAAGTTGGAAGAACTTGTTACTAAATGTTCAAAAGAACTGATGCAGGAAGAGTAAATGATTTTTCACAAGGAATGGTGAGTGAAGTAGTGATGAGATTGAGATTTGAAAAGGATTGATAGACTACTCATATTAACAAGGTGCATCTTCTTTTCATGGGAGCTCATTTGCTAAAAACTCCATAATTAAGTGTGATTGGGCGAGAGTAGTACTAGGATCGGGGACCTCTGGGAAATTTTCCAAGGTGCGCACGACTCAGATGGTTTGGGCATGTGCAGAGAAGCACCCATGACGCCCCAGTGAGAAGGGTCGAACGCATCATAGTGGAGGGCAAGAGAAGCCGGGGAAGACCTAGGAGGACGTGGGAGGAGCAGATTAACAGCGACCTGCTCGAACTACACCTCTCTAAGGACCTGACCAGGGATAGAGCCAAATGACGGCGCCTTATTCACGTCCTAGATTACTAGACTTATTTGTTACTGTTATGTGTCTTTCGTCATCGCTCTTTACTGCCTCTTTTACCTGTATCGTTTGTTAGTTACCTGTGATAGTCACTTACTTTGCTTGCAGTTAAATGATCCCTATGCTTGGCTAACGTGGGTGTAAGATGCAGGTTTTCGGATATTTGCAGGTCCTATCCTTAAAGACTCCTCTTGAGCCGAAGGACTCTTGTGACCGCCCTCTCCTTATGGGTATGAGACGCCGTCGACCTTCCTTCCCCGGACCCTGACCATAGACTTATTTATGTGCGGGAACACTGGTTATGATGATGATGATGATAATGATGCGCACGACTGAGGCGAGAGTGCACTGGAAAGACTTGTGCTAGTCTGTGGGGTCAATCTACAACTTCCATGAGTAATCATTGGCGGTCAAATGGGCCGAGGTTTTACAGAAGTTATTTATATTCAATGATTTCTTAAGGGATAGTCACTATTGAGGTTTGTTTGTACCATCAGCTCATTATTGTGATTCCCCCTCTTTTGACATGGTGGCTTCACATTGAGTGTGAAGTGGAGCACCTAGTAAAAATTTCATATCTCATCCATTTTGTGGAAATATCTCTACTATGTCAGATCATGTCTCAGTTTTTTCATACGAAATGTAACACTACAGCGATATCGTTCATTACTGTCATGCATTTAATGTTACGTCCTTTTGGAAATTTTGAGAAGATCTCCCAACTAAAGGCAAAGGATTAGGTCCCAAATTCTGGGAATTGAAATCGAAATGCATACCAGTCTCATCCAATTTCCCAATACTATCTCCCTTCGTCTCTCTTGATTTTGCTATATATATATATATATATATATATATATACTATTTCAGTCTATCCAACATGATTTGCAACATGACCTCTTTCGAACATTACTCCATATACAAAACCACCAAAACCTATAATTATTTTCTATGTAAAAACTTTATACTCCCTCCGGATTTAGATGTCCCATTTGAGATTTTACGAATTTTAAGGGTTGAGTGGGGTCCATTAAAAATGTGGTAGTTGGGTATTTTAATTGATTAAATTAATTGTAAAGGTTGTAGTTGGGTATTGGGAATTGAAGAATTGGGGATATTTAGGTAAAAAAAGGATAGGGAAAAAAGGAAATGGGACAATTGGTATAATTTTGCCAAATAAGAAAATGGAACATCTAAACTGATTTGGAGGGGGATTACTCTAGAGCATACCTACATATCCTACTAAAAATCTTATTTTCTCTTTTAATTTGTATGTAAACGCTCAAATAACAAAGTCAATGGGAGAGAGGAATATTAAATAAGACAATGACCATTGGTTTTGTTTTTTAATTTTTGCATATGACCGAGTCTTTCTCTTTAGATATTATTGTCAGTCGTAACTCATTTCTCCTATAATGCAGAGCTCTAGCTTTTCTTCTTGGGGTAATTAATAGACTACTTTTCTCTAGTCTTCTTTTAAAAGAAGTACAGGTATAAATTGTTTGTCAACTTACCTTACCCAGATCCTGCTCTGAGCGGAATATTGGGTATGATGATGCATATGACCGAGTCTTAAACTCATACTTATAAGACAAATTGAAATTATTGCATGAATTAAATTCCAAGTACCTTCCAAGCAACAATTGGATCCTAAGACATGGTTAAAATCTGCTCTCATGGAATGCATGGTCGTCCTCTATTCGACAAATTAATTTACACTACTATTATAAAAGATCGTCTTTCTAAGACGTTCTTAAAATAAGAGATTATACTTTCATTTTTGTGTTTGTCGGGTTAATAATTTAAAATGATGCGCAACTCAAAGTAAAATTAATTCATACAATAATCTGTGTTAACTTTCTAAAATAAAATAACATTTTATAAGTCAAAACGGAATGTATTAATCTAGGAGAAATGACACTACAACAAATATAACTTTTTGTGACATTGAATTTAGTGACATTAGAAAAATATTATTGATTTAGTGGCATATATAATTGTTACTATAGTCTATAGTGACATTATAGTGACATTTGTGAGAAATATCACTTATTCAATCAATCTAAGTTTTTTCTGTTTTCATATTGGATTTTAAGTTGGATTTAATTACAAGATCGAAAATCATCATTTCTATGTTCTGAGAGATCGTCTTTTTGAGAGACGTCTCTTAGGACCAGCCCATTAAACTTTAATGTCCACTTACTGTATCCTTAATACGTACTTACAATATATATAATACCCACCGAAAAAGTACTCAAAATGCCTACTTACAATATCTTAATGTCTACCGAGAAATTTAGCATACTAGCCTACTTATCATATCCTTGCAATATCTTTAATGCCTACTTACAATATACTTAATGCTCATCTAATAAGTACTTAAGTACTTACAATATATTAATGTCTATCGATAAATCCACTCTATATTTTTTTTAAGTCAGCTCAATTAAAAATGGTCTTTTAAACTGTGTTTTACAAGTATTTTTAATATTAATACCTCTAGTTGAAACCACTCATATTTCTACGGTCTACATCTACAGCAAAACAATATATGTAGATGAATCGAGTATATTGAAATAATTAATAATAATGATTAGTGGACCAAACAATGGGAAAATACAGACCCATGTGTTTAATAGGCCAACATATATTAGTGGACCTCTAATGCTCCACATGTCTTCTACTATCAGACTCCCAAATAAAAGCATAATAAAGCACGTTAGATGAGCCATATATTTCATCGTTGTGGGTCGAATATATATTCCTCATCCAAACACGGCTCCTCATATTCACATGCTATGCTACTTATGCATGTTACGCTCGATTAGTAAGGATAAAGCGGACTATTATTCATTTGTATTATTTTAAACTTTTAGGATGTAAAACTTTATTTTTATGTAATAAGATTGATATTAATGTTAGAGGTCTTTTTTATCTTTAGCTTTGAACCCAAAAATGAACAGGATGACCCTGTAATATATGTTGCCACCCATCTTTATTTTAACTTATCAAATCTCTACATACAAAGATTAAAGGGGTTTAATCTATTATATAGTTGGTGAAAATCAAATTTTTTATCAGACTATCTCAAAAATAAAATGAACTCTAACCGATGATTCTCAACTTATCAAGTAATTGATACACATTTTTTCAACAATTATTTTTTATAAATATCAAATTTCAAGTGAATTTCTTAGTTTAGGTGGATTAGATTTGTAAAAATGTAGATATTATATTGTCAATGTCCCCTCCCTTATCTCATAAGATATGAAAAAATCAACCGGAAAATCCTATGGAAAAGGACATGTCATTGTTTTGTTTGAATGGTTCAACTTATATTAGAAGTGGATTGGACATACAAGCTCAACCATTGAATGTAAACCAAAAGTTAAACGACATGATCTCTCTTTAATCTTGTGAATACCAAATTTCAATCTAGAAACTAGTGTAAATCTTTGACAAACATTTGCTAAATTTTGATTTTTGTGCTTATATAATTGGAATTTACCAATCTTATTACTAAGTCTTGCTAGATTTTCAAATATTTCTGCTTGTAGGGATCTTATTCATCATCACTAGAAACTTCTATGCATATTTTTTGTGATAATTAATAGTTATATTTACTTAGAATAATTTAACGTTTTATGATTTTTATGCAATAATCTCACATATTGATTAACCACAATAATTTAAATTTTAGAAGTATTTGCCTAGAGAAAATATATTAATCAAAGGACTTATTATAAAAAGTTTTATTAAAAAAAGATAAATTAAAATAAAATGTTAATAAAATACTCCCTCCGAATCTTTTTAGTTATCCAATTTCCTTATTTGACAAATTCATATCAATTGTCTCATTTCCTTTTTTGTCTATCTTTTTTTTAGCTAAATACCTCCACTTTTACTACTCTCAATACCCAACTACCACCTTTACAATTAATTTAATCAATTAAAATACCCAACTACCACCTTTTTAATAGACCCCACACCATCCTTAATAACCGTGAAAACCCAAATGGGACATCTAAAATGATTTGGAGGGAGTATTAAAAAATTATTAAAGTTCGTTTCGGAGATGATAAAAATGCTTTCTTCTATCAAAGCATTAAACATAAGGACACGACATAACAAGATTATGTTTATCCAGTTCAATGGGAGGGAGATTTCTAACCCCCCCTCAGATTCATCAGGCGTTCTATGAGTTCTATTTTGGGTTATTTTGTTTTGAGGTTAAAGATAGGGTTCCTATCAATATTGTTCGAGTTTATCATGGCCCTGTTCTATCTTCCCATCATCATTCGCTTTTGGATCTCAATTTTACTCTTGCTGATCAGATCAAGCAGGCTTTATGGAGTATCCTTGAAAATAAAGCCCTAGGGTTAAATGGGTATAATAGTGGCTTTTATAAGGCGGCTTGGGAGGTTTTAGGTGATGATATTGTAAGAGACCCATCTATTTGAGAATGGCAAGATGCTAAAGAGTTGGAACAGCACAACCATTACCTTGATTCCTAAGCTCCCTAATCCTTAACATCCCGGTGATTTTCAGCCCATATCATGTTGTCACGTTTTGTATAAAGTTATCTCTAAGCTCATTTGCTCTAAGCTTAAGCTAGTGTTGGACTTTTTGATTGATTCGGCTGAAGGGGCCTTTTTGGCAAGTAGAAGCATTATGCACAACATCCTGCTCTGTCAAGATCTGGTTAAACACTATACTAGACATCACTATGCCCCCAGCTGTTTAAATAAGATTGATTTGTGTAAAGCATATGATATGATGAACTAACTCTTTCTTGAGGAGATGATGGTGGCTCTTAATTTCCCTCATAAGTTCGTCCGAATCATTGACATGTATCACTTCCACCAGCTATGTCTTGATTCTTAATGGTTCCTCTACCAACCACATTGTAGCTAAGCGGGGCCTAAGACAGGGTGACCCTCTATCTCCTTTATTGTTTGTCATTACAATGGAGTACTTGTCTAGGAGTTTGAAGAGTATTGTGGGTACTTTTGGGTTTCATCCTCAGTATAAGACCACTAAGCTCACACACTTATGTTTTGCAGAAGGTCTTATGATATTCTGTAAAGGAGATGTATCTTCGGTACGCATTATTTGCGAATGTCTTAAAGGATTTTCTCGTACCTCTGGGCTACATGCGAATTCTAGCAAGTCTACCATTTACTTGGCCGGGGTTGATAGCTCCCTCCAAGAGGATATTAGGAATCCTTCTTAGTTTACATTGGGGGTCTTTTCCATTCAAATATTTAGGGGTATCTCGAATTGTGAGAAATTAGCTGATATGATGACAAAGCGTATTAGTTCTTGGCAAGCTAAGAATCTCTCGTATGTAAAGCGTATTAGTTCTTGGCAAGCTAAGAATCTCTCGTATGTCGCTCGCCTTCAATTAATTAATTCCATCTTGATAGGTATTTCCTCGTATTGGTGTCAAATTTCCTTTCTTCCAAAGAGGGTGATAAATGTTGTTAATTCCATCTGTCGGTCTTTCCTTTGGTTTGGAGTTTCATACTCTCATAAACCTGGAAATGTGATATGGAAGGAGGTGTGCACAAGCCAGGTGGGCTTGGTGTGCGCAATATTTATGTTTCGAACCAGGCAGTTATCGGTAAAATTGCTTGGCACATTCACATCTTAAGGAATGTTTATGGGTTAAATGGGTCCATGGTATTAATACGAAAGGGGGTTGATGGAAATTTTTAATGCACCGACCGCAACTAGTTGGACGATTAGGAAATTGTGTGCAGTGACTATAACTCTTAGACAATGAATTTGTAACACTAATTATTCAATCAAGGAGGTGTATGAGCAGAGTTTGGCGACTCAAGGTAAGGTTCGATGGAGAGGCTTAAAAACCAAGTTTGTATGTTGGTTTGTAGCTAGGTAAGGGCTAAAAACCAAGGATAAGCTTTATCAACAGGGAGTGGTGATTAATGTTTCATGTCCTCTTTGTCGTTTATATTCAGAGACTCATAGTCATCTGTTTTTTGAATGCCCTTTTAGTCGTTGTTGTGTGGAGGCGGTCAGATCGTGGATTTTTGGAAACATTGCTTATCCAAAGCCAAACAACATTTATCAGCAGCTATCTATGCTTGTACTACCTATCATATTTGGAAGTGTAGGAACGAAGCGGTTTGGTATGCTTTTGTTCGATCCTCTGGACATGTTCTTAACATGATCAAATATGACGTTAGACAGAGATGCCACGCTTTGAGCCTCTTACATGCAGCTGATGGGTTGATCTAAAGTTCTTTTGTGATGTTATAACCTGCTATCGGACCCTATTGATGCCTTCTGGTTTTTGTGTGCAGCTTGTCTTGATGATGCTATTTTGATGATGGATGTTGTCTGGTATTGCTGATGGTGGTGTGATTGTTGTCTTGATGTTCTCTTGTCTTGATCCACATCCTGATCTGCTGCAGTGAGTTTGTGCCACTGGTTTGATCGTGCTTCAATCAGTTAATGTTGTTGTTTATTATTGTTGGTTGGTTATGTGGTTTGGTGCAATCAACCTTTCGTTTATCGGTTTGCTTAGTTTATGATCTGTTGTTTGTGTTGCTGTTGTGAGTTGCGATGTCTTGGCTCTGTTATTGCTTTGATGTAGGCTTTTTTGATGCAATGATTTGGTTTTGTTGAGGTTTTTTTTTGTTTCCTTACCAGCTTTGTTTGATTACTAGTTATCGTCTTTACTTTTTTTAGTCTCTATGTATAGTTTGCACTCTTCAGTTGACTCTTGTATGTCGGCTCTTTGTTTTGGCCTCTCCTTCCTCGTATGCACATAAAGAGTGGGACGAGGAAATCCTTCATAGAAGGTGAACCTCGTTTCCACACTGATGCAAATAAGGTAGGTTGAGTTTCCCTTGCCTTGATGTATTTTTGATTTTTTTGGTGAATGCTAAAATTTTATTTGCCAAAAGAAAATGTTAAAAAAAATTAAATTTTTTATTTTTTATAATTTTTAAGAGTGAATTTTCAAAAAAATTTCATAATTTTCAGTTTATTTTTTAGTAAACTATCTACTATACATCTGATTACCTAACTTTACTCTAAATAAATGAAATTGGAATTATTCATGGTTAATCAATAAGTGAGATTATTGTAGGAAAATTATGAAAAATTTGAATTATCCAGGTAATTCTTCCTTTTAAATTTTATTATTTGAATATAGACAAATCATTGATAAGAAAAATGAGAAGTGTGCTCATAATCTCAATTTTAAGGGATTTTTTTCATAATCTCATATAAGTAGACATTGCTTTAGAAAAAACAATTTTTTTCCAAAAATATATTTAAAATATATTTATTTTTTTTTAAAAAAAAAACTAAACAATATTAAAAGAAAAGGTCATGATATACCTATCCTCAAAATGATTGAATGGGATGGGTTTAGGAGGTACTTCCTCTATCTCGTAATATTTTCTAGAAAAAGTAAAATCAAAGAAAATTAAGAAAATGAATAAAAATAGGTATAAAGTGTGATTTTATGAAAAAGTAAGAGAGATATAAAAATAAAATTACAAAATAATTTAAATTTAAAATTTACATGAATATATATAGGAGTATCACATTTGATATTGCATTTTGTAAGTTTAAGTAACACAAAAGTCATTTTCTTTGCTCCTAAAGAATTTGTTACAATTTAAAATTTGTTTGAGTATTTATGCTTTCCAATTTCCTATTTCTCACAATAAATTACTCCCTCCGTCCCACTTATATTGTCCACTTTCATGTGGACACGCAAAATAAAAAAGGGGTGGTAGTGGGGTATTTTAAGTGATTATAATAATTGAAAAGGTGGTAGGTCGGGTATTTTAAATAATATAAGTTGGGGTAGTTGGGGGTATTTAAGTAAAAAGTCTTTGCCAAAAATAAAAAGGGAACAATTAAAGTGAAATGACCCAAAAAGAAAATGTGGACAATAAAAGTGGGACGGAGGGAGTATTTACATTATTACAATAGATTTTTGTAAAAAATAATCATATATAAAATCAATCATTCAATTGAATACATCTTTGCAAACACAAAGTACAATATAAACACTCTCATCAACTAGTCAAATTGGTTCAAATTAATACTCCATCCGAACCAATTTAGTTGTTTCATTTTCTTATTTGGAATATTCATATCAATTGTCTTATTTTCTTTTTTATCAATCTTTTTTTACCTAAATACCCCATGTTCACACAAAATGACCAAAATACCCTCAATTTTACTACTTACAATACCCAATTACCACATTTACAATTAATTTAATCAATTAAAATACTCAACTACCACCTTTTTAATGGACCTCACACCATCCTTAATATCCGTGTCCTAGCAAATGGGACATCTAAATTGGTTCGGAGGGTGTACTAATTTGTAAAAAAGTCGAAGGCTACTAAAACATACTCCCTCCGTCCCATTCTTATTGTCCACTTTTGAGTGGGCACGCAAATTAAGAAAAATGGTAGTAGAGTATTTTAAGTGATTATAATAATTGTAAAAGTGGTAGTTGGGGTATTTTAGTGATTATAATAATTGAAAAGGTGGTAGGTGGGGTATTTTAAATAATATAAGTTGGGGTAGTTGGGGGTATTTAGGTAAAAAATCTTTGTCAAAAATAGAAAGTGGACAATTAAAATGAGATAACCAAATAAGGAAAAGTGGACAATAAGAATGGGACGGAGGGAGTATTTTTTTAAAAAGTATTTGATCAATGATGTGAAAATAACTTGACTAAATATCTACTCTTTGATTGAGAATACTTGACTTAAATGTATAAAAAAACTAGCTCTAACTTGGATAACTAAGATCAAGTATAAATGAGTTGAAAATTTAGAAAATTGTGTAAAAATAATAATATAAAGTACTATATATATTTCAAATGGAAGAAATATGTTGAAGATAATTTAATTGTCAAAAAAATACGACAATTTTAATAATTCAAGAAAAAAAGAAAATTAGGTAAAATAAAAACCACATTTTATCCGAGTGATAAAACCAAGGACGTAATTTGGAAGTCGAATCCTGAGACACGCAAAGCTAATAGTACGAAGACCTGTTGGAACTGGTCACCCAATTAGAAAAGTCATGAATAGGGACTATTACCCACTCTACGTCATTGCATGACGTCATTTTGATGACATCATGATAATGATCGATACTGAATCAACAGCTAGATATGGTGTAGACGTGCATCAGGGTGGAGAAAAAAGTACAAATAAATAACCATAATTTGAATATCCTAAACAAGTAACTCTAGGTTAATAACGGTTATTTGCCCCTTTGACAAATCAAATTCATGTGGAAAGATTTGATAGGGTGACTTTTTTTTAGATTGTAATTTATCTTTTTGAATTTTACTTATTTAATTAATATATTTTTTGTTTTTTATGGTGATTTACAAATCACCGTGATTGATTAAGATTTTCTAATTGTAAATCATCCATTAATTTTGTAGAAAAATTTGACAAAGTGAGACTTTTAATTTTTTTTTTTTTTAGATTTTTTTAGTGATTTACAAATTATAGTTATTGATTAGAAATTTCTATGAAGAAAATACATGAAAATGGACAATGGTAACCAAATTAATCACTACTAGTTCACGAAAGTAAATCATTATATATTATACTTATATAGATAAGAATAAATAAATTAATATATTCATTTCTTAATATAAAAATAATGTAAAATGAGTAAAACAGTTCAGAGTGACAAATAATAAAGTATTACTCCTTCTGTCCAATTTAATTTGCAGCATTTACTATTTTGGTCTGTTCCACTTGATTTGTATTATTTTTATTTTTAGACAATGGCCTACCACTCCCTTTTAATCTCACCAATACATTTTAACTCTCTTCTAATTTCATCCACACAATTCATTTTCACCCTTCATTTATTACTATTATCCACCTTTTTCTTAAAAACTCTTTTTTTCTCTTTGATGCAATCTATACAAAACGGAGGGAGTATGACGCCACTACAATAAAGTGATGATTGAACCAATCAACTGAATTTTTAAATCTTGATCCATCAATCAACCTAAATTATGTTCTAATTAGGAGTTAAAAGTTGGTAAGATATTTTTAATGACAAGAAAAACTATACGCCTACCGCCTATTGCCGACCTGTGCATGGTAATTGCCTAATTGGTAGGTATGGGTTGCAACTTGCGTAACATAGAGATACTCTAATCTACAACTACATTATGAATCTTCGTGATTCTGTTTCGTTAAAATTGCTTTACAAAATTAAAATTGACTTCGTATAATTGAAGTATTAATTTAGAATCATAGAATAATAAATTAAAAATATGGTGTTGAATGAAATAAATAGAAAAGGTAATTATTATAAGTGTAGCAAAGTAAATGATGAATTGAAAAATAACATATATTTTGTATGTAATACTTCCTCTGGTTTTTATTAGTTGTTACAGATAGTGATATTTTTCCTCATAAAATGTCACTATTTGTACGACTAATGAAATTCAGAGGAAGTATTTAAAATAAAAAAGGCGAATCATGAGAGCTTTTATGGAAGATCTTAGTAGGATAAATGTAACTTGAGTTGGGTGACTACTCCTTTAATGTGTTACACTCGCACATGTGGTTAAAGTGCTAGAGAAAATACTTCTAAGATCCACTATATTGGTGTAAATATATATAGCCTCTATTAAAATGGTAAAATTAAATAAATAGAGAAAAACAAATAAATTAGAAAGGGATGTATAGATAAGATTCTTAAAATTGTGAATGAAATTATGAGAAACTCAAATAGAAATTGTAAAAAAAAAGTTATATATATGAAGCCAAAAACAAAAATATCCTTCACAAACTAAAATGGCAAAACTAACAAAATGAAGATATAGGAAAGAAATAGGATAACTCCATATTGCATTAATTTCCATCACAAACCACATCTACTACTACAAATAAAAAAGAATTTATTCTTTAAATTTTCCACCACAAATTAAGGCATGTTGATGTTGTAGCATTGTAATTAATTTTTTATTTGATTGAAATTGATCTCAATAAAAGAATAAGACAAAATAAATAAATAAATGAAAACCGAGTATATGGTATAAAGAAGTTGATAGATATCGTATCAGTGGACAAAATAAAAAGACATTTTAAATTTGTGCTTAAAACTAGAAGAAAAGTGTGAATTTATATTCATAAAATAATACTCTCTCTGCCCCTTCTTATTGTCCACTTTCTAATGGGCACGCAAATTAAGAAAAAATGGTAGTGGTGTATTTTAAGTGATTATAATAATTGTAAATGTTGTAGTTGGGGTATTTAAGTGATTATAATAATTGAAAAGGTGGTATGTAGGGTATTTTAAATAATATAAGTTGGGGTAGTTGGAGGTATTTAGGTAAAAAAATCTTTGCCAAAAATAGAAAGTGGACAATTAGAGTGAACTGACCAAATAAGGAAAGTGAACAATAAAAAAGAAACGGAGTGAGTATATTGCAAAATCATTAAAACATACGCTTAATAGCATATGTAGAAAATTGGAAAAATTGATATTAATAATCTAACTTTTTCTTCATCCGTTGTGAATAATCCAACATTTTGATCCGCTGTGAATAATCCAACATTTTGATTATTTTTTTAATAATCCAACGTTTGCCCTTAATTCGCTGTGAATCCAACATTCATTTTAGTTTGCTAGCAACATACCCTATTATTACCCCTTATTAGTAATAAGGTATGTTGTAGGCAAATTTATCACAAAGGTTGAATTATTAGAAAATAATCAAAAGGTGGGATTATTTATAGCGGATGAGTGAAATGTTGGATTATTAATGTCAATTTTTCCTTGAAAATTCATGTTCTCCCAAGGAATCTTCACTTAAAATTTAATTAAAGAGCATACTAATTACGTATAATTATCTCTTCTAATCCCAAAAGGTTATGCTCATAACTTAAATCAATAATGATATAAATTACTTAATGGAATAAAAAAAATATATTTAGGTACTTTATCATCACAAATATATTAACTTTACCTTAATATAAAATACATTTGTAGTTGAAGTAAAGCTTAACTTTCCCGACATATGTATTAAAGATAAGTAACACTTTTAATTATTATATATTAACAATTTAAGACATGTATTAAACATAAGTAACACTTAAAAGTAAAAAAATACATTTGTAATTGAAGTACCTACGACATAGCTAGACACTAAAGTACTTAACATTTAAGACAAATTTAAAAATAAAAATATTAATAACTTTGTTAATGACTCTTATTGATTTGAAAGGCTTTTTAATTTGTACTCACATGTGCCATTCAATTTTTTTTAGTTTTTGGGGGAATTCCACGCAGTAACTCCGAAATTTTGGGTTTTGCACGTGGTAACCAAAACTTTTAAAAAACTCACGCAGTATTCCTGATGTTTACGTAATTGTTCGACCGTCACCTTTTTGCACATGAAACGTTAGCAAACATTGATTTCGAAACTTTAATGCTGTTATACGCCTATTTATATGACTCACCATTTCAAATGTCATTATTTTCAACCTTTTTTTCCCAAAGCATAATCTTCAACTCTACTATTTTTCATCAAAATCATTTTTGCCCCCAAATCCGAAGATGATAGAGTTAGAGTTTATATTTTTGTGAAAAAAGGTTTAAACTGATGGCAATGATGAGTCGTATAAATAGACGTACAACAGCCTTTAAGCTTCGAAATTAACGTTTGCTAATGTTTTTCTAATGTTTTGTGTACGAAAAGGTCACGGTGGAAAATTTTGGTAAACCTACGAGTTATCACACGGATTTTTAAAAGTTTAGTTACTACGTGGAAAAGCCAAAACCTCAGGATTACCACGTGGAATTTTTTCAAGTTTTTATTTTAATTTGTTTTAATGAATTTACTTTATTTATATTTTTAAATACGACTATATTATTATTCTCTTTATATCGATATCATTTAAATTTACTATACTCAATTTCTTAGTCTTCGTTTTAGACGGGCTAAATGGCTTAGCTTTAAAAGGCATCCACCATGAATGCCTATCACATGGGTTGAACAATGGCCACATTTCATCCTGCCAAAGAAATCAGCTACTTTGTCCACAAATTTAATTCGTACATCACCTATTTAATTTGACACGTTTCAAAATCAAATTATTTAGCAAATTAATGTGATTTTAAAAAACAACTATTGATTCCTATCAAAGGTTACTTAAAAGTAGTGAGAAACATCGATATACTAAACGCATTTTGATTTGTCATAATTTGTTAATTGAGACGAGGTAACATTAAATTTGTTCAATATTGTCATTTGCTTTGACATGTGAAAATGATAATAAAAAGTTGATATAATTTTATTAGAAGATTAACTTAAGGTTGTGTTTGAGAATTAGAATTTCATTTCAAATTAATGATTTCAATCATGAAATCATGAATGTAGAATTTGAGAATGATAAGGTTTGAGAGGTCATTTTCAAATCTTTATATTTAAACCATTTTGATAACAATTGTGGATTTGACTCAAATCCAAATTTAAAATTGTCAAACACTAATTTTGAGTCAAATCTATATTTTCAAATGAAATCCTCGTTCCCAAACATAGCATAATATAATTTTTCGTTTGTTATTTTTGGAGTGTTTTTTTTGTTGTTTTCATTGAGAATCTTTTCAGTTATGTCATAAATTTTGGATAAAAAAACCTTATTCATATTCTCTTTAATATTTTTATAATGCTTATGTACCCCACATATTCTCCACTAACTTCAATTTAACATTTTAATATTTCTTATAGTCACCACATGTTTCCGACTAACTTTATAAAATTAATTTTTTATTAGTTGTGGTCTCCATTTTTTTCTTCTAACTTTATTTTAATATTTTTGTGCGTGTGTTCCTACTTTTCTCCAATCAAATTTATTATTCAATTAAATAATATATCTACAATTTAAAATATTTTGTTGTTCTTAATTCACGTGAAATTTATTTTGGGAACTTCATCAGAGAACCGAGAAAGTCCATGGCAATAAAAAATTTTCTAAAAAAAACAATAAAACCACTTTATTATTACTCTCTTTTGTCCATATAACTTAAAAGACGTCATGGTGCTTTTCTAGAGACATAATACGAGTATAAGAATTACATACAAAATTAAGGGCCCAATGAGTTAATCTTAATTGTATAGGGCATAGCTAAACCTATATACTAAAAGACTTTTGTTGCCATTATATTAAAAGTCAACTACATGAACCTTATAGTTGTGTTTTTAATTAAACACCAACTTGTCTAATAATATTATCATTAGATTTGTACTTAAATTATATTTAAGTTTTATCATTTTTTTTAATCTCATCCATAATATTATCGTTTAAAAATTAAAGTTACGAATTCAATGAAACATACTTCCTCCGTTCTATTATATTTGTTAGTTGTTACATTTCACTTTTTACGAAATTCAATGCACAATTTTGATCATTAATATATTAAACTACAAATAGCTAAAAATTATAAAAATCTAATATTAGAAAAGTATGCAATCAGACGATTCATACAAGATTCTACTTAACTATAATTTTTCTTACACATTATATTAATCTAGTACCAAATAAACAAATAAAAATGAAAAGTATAACGTAATATTTTGATCACTAACATGACGTAGAAATAGGATCCATCAAATAATATACCTCTATTATAGAAATAGTAATATTTTACATCATCTCACGATGTATAGTGGTACACACAATGGGTGCGTGGCAAGATATCTCAGTGACATCAAAAGACACTCCTTTACCGTGTGGGACAAACGCTAAATGCAAAAGCATCTCTCTTTCTCTCTCTCAATTTTTTTTTTTTTTTACAAAAAGACATGTTAATTAATAAGTACTTTGTTATAAGAATAATTTAAATCTTAATTATATAATTTTTTCAATATTTTGTAGTTAATGCTTTTTTTTCTCTTTACTTTATATTTAAAAGCTGACTCTATGTATATTCACTATATATTATCTAAAATCTGTCCATTTATATCTGAAAGTTGTCTTTTTGTCTCTTTACTTTATGTCTAAAAGCTGACAATATATGTGTTTTTTTTAAAATCTATTTGTGTTTTGTATCAGAAAACTGTCCCCACATCATTTTCATAGAAGTATTTACTTTGAAGCTTAATAAACTTTTTAAAACAACATTCCTAGGATACGAGAACATAATAGGTCAATGTATGAGAGAATATAGACTAGTACCATCAATCTTTACTTTAGCGTGGTCGAGAATTTTCTCTTTCACTCTTTGTCGAGAACATAATAGGTTAGTTTCCTTTCTTACTTGTAGAGATTTTTTAGCCTACACGATACATTTAAATTTAAAAAAAAAATAAAAAAGGTGGAAAATACTTACTTGAAAGAAGGGGGGTTAGAAGGCCATTGAGGAACATATTGTTCAAGAGGCCAACAATGGAGTCGAAGATAATCTCTCCAATTATGAACTTCTTCTTTCTTAACGTTAAAACTTGTACTTAATCTAACTGTTTTAGTTGGATCATCACTATATAATTTCAATTTCTCTTCTGCGGGTAAATCGAAGAAATCTTGACCCACTTTCTGCATCGCATTCACTATTTCCTTTGATACCCCATGATTTATTACCTACCACAAATTTCACATACAAACTATAAATCAAAAACAATTAATTACATATTACTGTTATATTTAATTTGCTACATTTAAATTTTAATTACATATTAGCTATAATTGTACCATTTTTTTTAAAAGCTAGTCAAATGTTTAGTGTCTCTATTGTATGCACACGTACATGTAATCTTACCTGAAAAAAGCCGTAATTTTTACAAGCAAAATGAACTTGTTTAAGTTTTTGAGAGTGATCGTAGCTACCCAAATCAATAACAGGGACATCTTCACAATCTGAGACAAGAGATAAGTTAGGTCTTTGAGATTCGGGTCGGATATAATTTTCGGGTATGTTTTTGTGAAATGCTCCGGTGGACAAAAGCGTCGGCTCCATGAACCTTTTTTTTTATTAAAACAAAAGGGTAAAATTGTAAGAAGGAAATTAAGTGAAGGTGGAAAAAGCGAAAACTATATTGTGGTCCCTTGAAGGCTTGAGTAAGTTCGTCGAAAATGTGTAGTATGCTATATTTATAATGAGAGGATCAGAAATTGACATCATCCCGATAACATTATTTTTAAATACAGAATTTGTATTTTTTTTGTAGACTTATAAGTTCTCAAAGTCTACTCATCATTAATTATTTATGGAGTACTCCTATAACGTATTTAAAGGTGTAGACTTACTTTCTATTAGAGCTGTTAATTGGTAGGCTACCCGCCATACGGCTCGAAAAACGAGTGGGTACGGACAATATATTTGAAAAATTATTTTAATATGGACGGGTAATACCCGCCCACCAATATAAATGGGCTGGTAGCGACAAAAAAAATACCCGCAGGTATACCCGCCTGCCCGCTTAGTTTAATGTATTAATTATTAAATAATAACTATATTATTTTTTATGTTAGCTCTACATAATCCAAGTTATTTTAATATTTCAATTTCCCAATAATTCCTATTTTTCAATTCTTATATATTTTCTACAACTCCCAATTTCCACCGATAATTCCCATTTTCCAATCCCCTACTTATATTTATAAACGTAATTTTTTATTTTGAGATTTTTTTATGTATTTAGAGTATCTTGGACAATGTATTGTATTCTTATAATTGTTATTCAGACTTGACTTTATAATTTATATTGTATTTTAATTTTTATATAAGAAATATCCGAATATCCGTAGGTCCCGCCTGCTAAGGAACTGGGCAGGTACCGAAAAGAAAATATACTCGCAAATGCGGACAGGCTTTTGCATATTTGAGCCTGCTGTTAGATTTTTAAGGCATTACTCGGTTCGCACCCGCCCATAAACAACTCTACATTCTATCTATTTTACGGTTTTGCTATCATTTTAATTTTTTCATTTAATGGAATTTTTGTTTGGTGTTTTTTTATCTACACTCTTTTTTTTAATTATTACTTCCGTTTGGTTTTGTTCTTCCCATTTATTTTTTGCACAGTTTTCAAAGCAAATTTAAAACCACAATATCTCTAGAAACACAAAACAAAAAATTTAAAAAAAAATACATAATAAAAAAGTATACATTAAAACGAATCTAACGAGATCTTACATGGATAATATTTTATCTTGTAAATATATGTCAAAAACATTTATTAAATTTCTCTCTCCTTATGATGAAATATTCTAAATGGGGAGAATATTAAAGAATAAGGAGATTATACGGTTTCTTTGAGAGGTCATCTCTAATTGGGTTGGCCTATTAGGGAAAATATAGAGTAAATATAGGCAATAAATTTTAATTGATTGAGCATACATCTTTCAGAAAAACGATCGCCCAGAAGACTGCCCGTAAATTTCGTCTTTATAGCAAATAATGGGACAGTGTCTCCTTTTTATGGCAGTTTATTTGTATAATGCCTCCTTTTTGTGTGTAGGGAGGTTTTTCTTTTCCTTTTTTTTAGCCTGTAAAACTATTTTTTTAGAGTTAATAACTTCCTTTAATTACCAAAAAAAAAAAAGAATATGAGACAGAGAAAATAGTAATTAATTTACTAGATTTTACACGTTTATGATAATTTCTTTATAAAATAGGTGTGATAATTAAGAAATCATCTATTTAATTTTAAAGAATCAATTAAATAAGTAATTATACTCTAAGACCATTGCTATAATTAATCTATCTATGTTTATCAAAAATACAAATAAAATTACTAAAAAATAACACCTGGTGATTTCTTAGAGTTTTGATAAATGTAAAAATATTTATTTAATAGGATTTTAATTGATTGTGTACGCATGACAATAATTTATTTTTCTAAATGAATTTAAAGTTAAATTATGCACGTATTTGAAATATACTTCTACATTAACTCTTTATATCTAAATAAGAATTTTAAAGAGATTAATTGTTTCAAAGAAATATTTATACATAAGAAATTATTTTTGAAAACTATATTGAAGTATATTATCATCATAATCATGAATATTTATTTCGTACGGCTATAATTGATTGTATAGAAATTTAAAATTCCTAATAAATTTGAAATTAAGTACTCCACAATTTATATATTTAAAAGATTTCTACATTAATTTTTTACACTAAAATAAGAATCTTTAAGAGACTAATTATTTCAAAAAAAAACTTTTTATACGTTAGAAATTATTTTTAAAAAATTTATTTATTTAAATTATCATAAATATAGTTTGAATTTGGTTAGAATTGAAACAAATGAATTAGTTTGAAGCAACTCAAAATAAACTCAATTAATTCATAAATAGTTATTTTATAATTATTTAATTGAATTTTAAAAGACCATCACAAATTTCTTTTAGTGAAATTTAAGAGCTAATGATTAAATATTTTAATAAGTTATAATTTTATCTAAAGTAATTTCGTTTTATTAAAAATTATAGTATATATTTACATATTTTTCTTAAACAATAGTGTATTTTTTTCTTACATTATTTTTCAAAAAATTTAATTTATAGTTGCACTTGCGTCTAAATTAGTTCGATATACTAAAAGAAATTAGTGATGACATGTGTTATTTATTATAACACATAAACACGAAGTACTTCTATATCTTTCTATTAAATTTTTTTTTTTTGAGGTATAGATGTAAACAATTAGTATTTCGGTAAATAAAAAAATTAGATGTAAAGAATTAGTATTTCTTAAAAAAATATTCTCATTGCAAAATATGATAACATTAAAAAGTAGGAAAATTTACCTAGAATAATCCAATCTATTCGTGATTTTCCTACAATAACCCCACCTATTGATTAACTATGAATAATCCCAACTGTAAGTGGTATTTGCCTAAAGTAAACTTGGATAATCCGAATAAATTTTTAACATTTTTTTTTGACATTTACCAAAAAAAGTAAACTGAAAATTAATTTAAAATTAGAGAAAATATTGAAATTTTACTTCAAAAATTCTAAATGATAAAAAAATCAAAAAAAAAAATTTGAACATTTTTTTTGACATTTTATTTTAATTTATCTTTTATTTAAAAAATAAAACTTGCTTTAGCAATTTATCAAGTCATCCGGTCACCAGATTTACTGTAAGAAAATACCCATTAAAGTTGAAATTATTCATGGTTAATCAATATGTTAGATTATTCTAGGTAATTTTTCCAGAACAATACTTCATCCGTTTCTTACCATTTGACACTTAGGGGTGTTTTATTTGTTGTTCCCATAGAGAATCTTTCCATTTATGTCACAAACTTTTGACAAAAATAACCTTATTCATACCCACTTTAATATTTTTATAATGCTTACATACCCCACATATCCTCCACTAACTTCAATGTAACATTTTAATATTTTTTGTAGTCCCCACATATTTACCACTAACTTTATAAAACTAATTTTTTACTAGTTGTGGTCCTTATATTTTTTTCACTAACTTTCTTTTAATATTTTTTTAATGCTTGTGGAGTTGTGGTCCCTACTTAAAAAATGAGAGAATTATTAGTTTAGATGACCTACACCTCTAGAAGGATCTGACCAATCATATAGGTAGTTGGTGGCGCCTTAATTTATGTCTTAGATTTATGAGTCTATTCCATTCCTTATCGTTGTCGTTGTTCCTAGCCTTTTACATATCGCTCATTTACTCGTTTTTATATTTCTACCTTTTTATTTTTATTTTTATTTTTGATTTATTTATTTATTTATATCCATTTGATTTTTATTTTTATTTTTAAATTATTGTTAATGGTCATCGTGTGTCTGAGTTGCAAGCTTTCTGAGTAGCTGTAGGTTCTCACGCTCTTTGATGGTCTTTCTTGAGCTGAGGGACTTTTTGACTGTACTTTTCTGTATGGAAATGAGTTGTCGTTTTTCTTTTCTCCGCAGACCCTCATTATAATTTTCCTATGAGCAAGATAAACTGGATATGATGACGATGATTTGATAACTTCAAAAATTATACTTGCAAGTGATTTATTTGTTAAAGAAGATTTTTGAAGCGCCAAAAGTGTCAATCTAGCATTTACAAAAGATTGCGTCAGATTTAAAATTATTATTAACTAAACTTACATTATGTCTAAATCTCCATATTGAAAGTCGTATCCAATAACAATTTGGAAAAAAAAGTGTTGTGAATGGGCTAAGTAAATGGTGAAGAAACAAGATCAAAAAAAAAAAGAAAAGAAGAACACCAAAAAAAAACAGAGCAACAATGAAAACCACCACAACACAAAGATGTATGAGGTATCTTAGGATACCTCCCCCTCAAATAAAGTTTCTTATCATTAATATACCACAATACACTAATGATTCAACTCACACAAGCTTTAGAACAAGTCTCTAAAGCCAAAAGATTGAAGCTTTACTTCAATCTCTCTCAAATAGCCCTAATACAATGAGATGACTCTTTTGATCTTAAACCCTAGTAATCTCTATGTATTTAGCTCTCATATAAACCCTAAGACACTTCTAAGACCCCTTATATATAGCTTGGGCATATTAGAAGGCTTAGGAATAACATGGGACAAAAGCCCATAACACGCAAATAGAAAACAGAAACTATCGCTGGAGACAGGGCCCCAACCGCTCGACCGAGCCTAGTCGCTCGACCAGGTCGAGCACGCCTTCTGAACTCACTGGATTGGTCGAGCAGCATTGTTCGACTTGCTGCTTGACTGCTTCTCTTCAGCTCGACTTGGTCGAGCATCTTCAATGCCAATCCCTCTTCGTGTCTTGGCTTCACCAAGACCCCACGAACCATCATCAACATCCATCACTTCATGGATTGACCCGAAACGCAAACCCTCGTACCTCCTCGCACTTGCTACCTCGTTCTCAAACGTGCAAGCCAACGCGTACGCTACGAGGTGATCAAACTCACCTCCATCACAATGAGATTTCGGGCTTGACTCAACAATCTCCCCCTCAAGCCCAAATCTCCTATCATCATCAAGTGTCACCTTCTTGGGTGACTTGCAAACATCCTTGTGGCCTAGGCAACCACTATCAACTTGTAGCACATACAAGTTGTTCCTACTCCTTCTTCCTCTCATGAGCACCTTGCTCCCCTTAATGACTTTCAACAAACCTCCACTAGCTTGGAAAGTGCATCCCTTAGACTCCAACCTACCAAGTGATATGAGGTTCCTCTCAAGCTTAGGAATGTACCTCACACCACCTAGTCTCCTTTTGACACCATCATGTGTCATAACCTCAACTTCTCCCATACCTTCCACCTTCACCTTCTCATCATTAGGTAAGGTCACAAGGCCTCCATCAAAATGCCTAAGCTTAGCAAACTTCTTCTTCTCACAATATATATGGAATGAGCAACCGGAGTCAATTACCCATTCCTTCCTACAAGTCACTCCCCCATCAACTAGAAGTGCTCCCTCATACTCATCATCATCATCAACAAAGCCTAGAGCGGCGCTCCCGCTATTCTCACCTTCTCTTCTCCCAACCTCAATTCTTTCACTTTCTTGAGGTCTTCCTTCATCTCCCTACACATTGATTGAATGTTCCCTCTCTTCTTACAATAGTAACACTCCTTGTTACTATAGTCATTCCTCACTTGAGACTTCCCCTTTTCTTGATACCCATCTTTAGATCTCCCTCTTGAGCCTTCCCCAAACAAGGCCTCACTACCACCCTTCTTCTCATCCCCTTCACTATGCCTCTCCATGAACCGGTCATTCTCTCTCAATGCCGCCAAAGCTTGATCAAGAGTGATGGTATCCCTTCCAAGAAGCAAAGTTTGAACTACATTCTTGTAGCTCTTAGGAAGTGAAGCCAAAAGTAGTAGTGCCTTCTCCATTTCGGAAAGCTTCTCATCGACATTCAACAATTGGCACACCAATTGATTGAATGTGTTAATGTGATCTTGCATAGTTGTATCCTCCTCCTTCATGAGTTGATACAACTCCCATCTCAAGCACAACTTGTTGGTCAAAGACTTAGAAGCATAAACCTTTTGAAGCTTCTCCAACAACTCACCGGGGTCGGTCTCATCCAAGTAGTTATACTTGATATCTAATGAAATGGCAAGCCTAATAGAACTCACCGCCTTCTTCTTCATGGCCATCCATTTCCCTTCATCCATGGTTGTGGGCTTACTCTTCGCAAGAGCCTCATCAATCCCTTGTTGCACCAACAAATCCACTACGGTGCTCTTCCACACCGCAAAATTCATTCTCCCATCAAACAAAGGAACATTGAACTTTGCACCATCACCCATCTTGTTTTTCCACCAAAGACACAAACTTTTACCCACAAAACAACCCACAAAACTAACCTGAAGCTCTGATACCAATTGTTGTGAATGGGCTAAGTAAATGGTGAAGAAACAAGATCAAAAAAAAAAAAGAAAAGAAGAACACCAAAAAAAAAACAGAGCAACAATGAAAACCACCACAACACAAAGATGTATGAGGTATCTTAGGATACCTCCCCCTCAAATAAAGTTTCTTATCATTAATATACCACAATACACTAATGATTCAACTCACACAAGCTTTAGAACAAGTCTCTAAAGCCAAAAGATTGAAGCTTTACTTCAATCTCTCTCAAATAGCCCTAATACAATGAGATGACTCTTTTGATCTTAAACCCTAGTAATCTCTATGTATTTAGCTCTCACATAAACCCTAAGACACTTCTAAGACCCCTTATATATAGCTTGGGCATATTAGAAGGCTTAGGAATAACATGGGACAAAAGCCCATAACACGCAAATAGAAAACAGAAACTATCGCTGGAGACAGGGCCCCATCCGCTCGACCGAGCCTAGTCGCTCGACCAGGTCGAGCACGCCTTCTGAACTCACTGGATTGGTCGAGCAACATTGCTCGACTTGCTGCTTGACTGCTTCTCTTCAGCTCGACTTGGTCGAGCATCTTCAATGCCAATCCCTCTTTGTGTCTTGGCTTCACCAAGACCCCACGAACCATCATCAACATCCATCACTTCATGGATTGACCTGAAACGCAAACCCTCGTACCTCCTCGCACTTGCTACCTCGTTCTCAAACGTGCAAGCCAACGCGTACGCTACGAGGTGATCAAACTCACCTCCATCACAATGAGATTTCGGGCTTGACTCAACAAAAAGGTTATGTAATGGTATATCAAATATCATCTACGTACAACAATCGTTTTGATAATTTAGATTGTTCCTTTCTTCGATCCGAAATACTTGATATATAAGAGTTTTTGACACTAAAAAAATATATAATCAAGTTGGATCTTATTTGAATCGTCTAATCGCGTACTTTTATACTAATTTTAATTAGTTGTGTATAGTAAAATGTTGCAAGCTAATATAGTGGAACAAAAAAAGTAGTTAATTGAAATTGATATGTGTTTATGTATTGTAAATTATGATCTAGACGTAATTCTTTAATTAATAAATTAATTTTATTTCAAATAAATTGTTATGTCAACTAAAATCACAACTTAATTAGTTAATTATGTTCAAACACCAATATTTATACTTTTATTAATTTAATAATCATTTATACTAGGTGTCATTTAAAAATTGTTTAAGGGAAGGTATCATATGAGTATTCTTAACTGCTCTTCTTTTTTATTCAATTTGCAATATTTATATCAAAAAGATATAAATATCTATAATAATGCATATCAAAAAAATTACGGAAATTAAGAATTAATACACGTTGAATATACACGATTCAAACAAGATCTCATATAACGATATTTTAACTTATAAATTATAGACAGCATAAAAGTCAATTTGTCGGTAGTATCAAGGTCAACGACTCTCGTACAATTGAAAAATAACGGAGGAAGTATTATATTGCATTATACTAGCAGGTGTCATGAATATAATGTTGTAGGTGTGGCATGCTGCATTGGTTTCATCTGTAAGCCCCTTAGTGCTATTATTTGACACCTAAAACTTGTGACCTGATGAGATGATGTAAACAAACTAGACTTATTCTAACGTCACATTACAAATGCATTATTGCATAAGCTCCATGACGTTTCACGAACTCATCGGGCCGGGCCTAGGGCCAGGCGGGAAACAACTTTAACACTACTTCCTACTTTATATTTTAAAAATAAATTATCGCCACATAACGATGTTTGACACTATATATCGTTTAAGTTGATTTTATATATTGCGGTTAATGTGTAAAAGAATAATATAGTCAAATGTGATCATGTTTTAATCGTCTAATAGCATTCTTTGATAATATAAAGGAAAAGTTATAAGAAAGCACATAATCTATATATAGGTTTATTTGCAAAAAGAACCTTATGTACTTTTCTTTTGCAAAAAATTATCTGATCTAATATATTTCTTTGCAAATGACTATCATTTAATGGTCGTCTTGATTATCCTTAGAGGGTAACTCGTTCGAAAATCCGGTCGAAACAAGTACATATTTGTCTTTTTTTCGACACGTAAACCAAAAAAGATATTTAACGTCATTTTTACCCATCACAATGACATTTTTTTCAAAAATCTGATGTCGCGATTATCATTATGGGATAACTCTTTCGAAAATCTGGTCGAAACAAGTACTTAATTATTCGTCTATTTAATTTTTTTAAGCAGCATATTCACGATTACCCATAACGTTATTCCGACCAGATTTTCGAAAGAGATATCCCATTAGGGTAATAGCGACGTCCAGATCCAGTTTTTAAATTGCCCCTTTTTCGGATTATATATATATATATATATATATATATATATATATATATATATATATATATATATAGAGGTAGGATCAAGTGAAAACACTTAAAGTGGTGAAAACTGAAAACCAGATAGAGGTATACATATTGTGACAAAAGGGGTACATATTATGTTATAGGATGTACATATTTTTTGTGAAGAAAAAAGTTCATATTATGTACAAAAATGCCACCTACCCCTTTTAAGCATATATGTACCTTTTTAGCAAATGTCTAAATATTGATAAAATTACCACTTAAATATGTACACCATTTGAGCTTTTATGTACCCCTGTTTTCAGTTTTCACCATTTTTATTGGTTTTCACATAATCAAAATCATATATATATATATATATATATATATATTTCTTTTTTTGTATATATATATATATATATATATATATATATATCTATATATATATATATATATATATATATATATATATATATATATATATATATATAGGGGAGGGATCCATTGAGAAGGGGTTGAAAATGAGAAGGGTAAGAAGGACTCTAGACCCTTGATTTCACTAAAATAAAAAAAATCTATGGTCATGATTGAGCCAAAAACATATAATTGTAAAAGTAACTATGTTACACAGAAGGGTAACTATGAAATTATTTTTAAAATGTTCTTAATTTATAACATAGTACTTTTTTAAAAAAAAAAAAAACCTTTTTTTAAAATTATTTTTAAAATGTTCTAATATATATATATATATAGTATATATATATATATATATATATATATATATATATATATATATATATATATATATATATATATATATATTTTGTCAAATATATGTATTATATACCAAGGAGAAAAACCACAAAAACAGTCAAGCCGGAAATTAACTCCAGCCGGACCCACCAAAAGCGCTGACGCTCAAACAAAAACAAAGAGCGAGAGCCCAAAAAAAAAAAACCCTAACTAGCTACCTAGTTACAAGCATATCCACCATTCTACTGTTAATTCTCCCTGCAATTCTAAACACTATACAATCAGCTATTTCTTTCCTACTCATAGTATGGTTGTCAAAAGTCTTTCTGTTCCTTTGCATCCAGATGGAGTAGATCAGTTCCGTCCATAGGCCTACAATCAGTTTAGCCCTATCCGTCTTCTTCTTATTCAGCTTGTTCATCACTAGAATTTCTTCCTGGAACGAGGTCCCCTCTAGTCTACGCGGAAGGAAAGTGAAAATGCGGGATCGAATGTCTTGGGCATTCGGGCATTCGTAGAATATGTGATGAGTTGACTCGGTAGTACCTTTACATAATATGCATTTATCATCGTCGAGCTCCATCCATTTCCCAATTCTATCCTTTGTGGCCAACCTGTTTTGGATAGCAAGCCATGTGATGAACCTGGCGCTCGGGCTTGCCACGTTCTTGATCATAATATTTCCCCAATTCACCCTCGGAGCTTCCGCAACAAGCAAGTTATAAGTCCTACCAATCATGAAAATTCCCCCTGAAGTGATGTTATCCCACCCTCCTAGAGATTCTACAATCGCCCTTTGTTTTATCATCTTTTTGAAAATCCAAGAAGCATGGATCGACGGGTTGACATCCTGGATCTCTTGCCCTTTCATATAGTAGCTGTGAACCCATCGGACCCATAAATTCTCCTTCTTGCGAGCGATGTTCCACAGGTGCTTGAGGATTGCGGCTTTGTTCCACAAATACATATTTCTCAGATTCAGACCCCCTTTAGCGAACGGAAGAACCATTTGATTCCAGGAGACCGCGGCTTTTCTCGAGAGACCATCTTTACCTGTCCAAATGAAGGATCTACAAATGTCTTCTACCATCTTGATGAGTTTTTTCGGAAGACAAAAGATCTGCGCCCAAAATTTTTTCATACCCCCAATAACACTACGCACAAGCTGGATCCTACCTGCATAAGACAATAGCCGAGAAGACCAGTACCCAATTCGCCCGACTATCTTATCCACCAGGGGTCTACAGTCTCTAGAATTCAACTTTTTGGAATGGAGAGGGACCCCCAAGTATCTGAAAGGAAAGCCACCTTCTTCCATATTCAAGGTCTTCGTCAGCTGATTTCGTGTATGATGGTCTACCCCTGATAGGTAAACATTGCTCTTACTAGTGTTAGCCTCGAGTCCGGAAGCTTTAGAGAACCTCCCGAAAGTATGCATCATACAAGGTGCTGAGGTGTTATCAGCCCTGCAGAACATGAGAAGGTCATCGGCAAAAAGGAGGTGAGTGATGTTTTCTTTCTTGCACCTAGGGTGGAAGTGAAACCCAGGAGCACAACTCTGGTTGTGCATCAGACGCGACATGTATTCCATGGCAATGGCAAACAAGTAAGGAGAGATCGGGTCTCCTTGGCGAAGACCTTTCTTTGCATCAAAAGGCTTGAGAGGCATGCCATTAACCAGGATGGAAAAGGAAACAGTGGTAACACAAGCTTTGATCCAGTCGACAAACTTTGGAGGGAAACCCATTTCCTCCATGACTGTGAAGAGGAAATTCCAGCTGATCGAGTCATAGGCTTTCCGAAGATCCATCTTGATCATGCATCTTGGGCTATTGTTTTTTCGAGTGTAGCCCTTGATGAGTTCAGCAGCTAGGAGGATGTTATCTGCCATAAGTCTCCCTGGAATAAAGCCCGATTGCGCTTGGTCAATAACTCCCCCCATCACCTTCTGGAGCCTTCCCGCCAAAATCCTGGAAATGATCTTATATATGTTCTTTCTCTTTTTCTCTTTGAATGCGAAGTCTCCAACTTTGCGGCATTGCTTGAAATATATATATATATATATATATATATTATATATATATATATATATATATATATATATATATACTATATATATATATATATATATATATATATATATATATATATATATATATATAATACTATATATATATATATCATATATATATATATATATATATATATATATATGATATTATATATATATATATATATATATATATATATATATATATATATATATATTATATATATATATATATATATTATATAATAATATATATATATATATTTAGGATCAAATGAAGAGGGGTCTCAAAATGAGAAGGGTGAGAAGTAATCTGAAGCGTTCATTTTTTAGATCAATGGACAGATTTAATTTGTTAATTTTATTAGTTTGCACGCGGTTCAATTTGCTTTTTCTAAAGATACTATGTTTTTAGAAAAAGATACTATGTTATGAATAAAGGTTACTATGATCATGTATAGTTACTGTCTTCTCTTAATCTTATACAGAACAGAGTAACTTTTTAAGATAAACATAGTAACCTTTAATCATAACATAGTATCATTTTCTAAAAACATAGTAACCTTAAATCATAACATAAAATGGAGAAGAATATCAAAGAGAAAGATGGAGCAGTGATTGTGGTTTTCACGAAGAGAAAAGACTTTGAATAGGAGAGAGAGAACAAGAGAGAGTAACCAATTTTTTCACCCGTTAGATTTTCATAAGATTAATGGCTAAAAATCCTTCTCATCCTTCTCATTTTGAGACCCCTTCTCAATGGATCCCCCCCCCCTATATATATATATATATATATATATATATAGATGTAGTATCAATTAAGAAAAATTTTCAAATGAGAAGGATGAAAAGGATTTTTGTTTGATTTTGTTTGGTTACTATATATAAAAAAAGGATACCATGTTAAAAAGTAAGAATATTTTGAATTTTTGTCATAGTTACTTTATAATTATGTGTTTTTGGCTCAATCGTAACCATAGAGTTTTTTTAGTGAAATTAAGGGTGTAGAATCCTTCTCATTTTCAATACCGTTCTCATTGGATCCCTCCCATATATAATATAATATATATATATATATATATATATATATATATATATATATATATATATATATATATATATATATATATATATATATATATATATATATATATATATATATATATATATATATATATATATATATATATATATATATATATATATATATATATATATATATATATCAGTATATTGTATAGAATTATTTTTTAAAGAAATTTTTAAAGCTGGTATTTTTGTAAAAATTATAATTTTCAATATGTAGAAAATAAATTTATTTATTATTTAATATTAAATATACCCATCTATTAGGCATATTTGTTAAAAATAAAACGACCTATTATTTATAACAATCTTCAAAACTTCTTTGTAAGTCAAGAATTATGAATAAACAGTAGTTGAGCTTATTTTCAGGATTTATGCCAAGTATGTTAATTCATTTATAAACAAACAATGGTTGAGTTTATTTTCAACTGATCAAGTAGAGGTTGTTTTTTTTTTATTACAATTTTCCCTATTTTGGAATCACATCTTCAAGTATCGTAAGGGTATGCTTGGATTGAGTAGAGATATTTAAAGGGAGAAATAAAGTCAAAATAATGAAATGAAAGCATATAGAGATGTATTTGAAATACTTGAGATAGTTTTGAAGAAGGTAAAATGAGTATGAAATAAAAATAATGAAGGAAAAAGAAGATTTCTTTCCTATTTTAGGGCATACTTGTATTGAGTGTAAATATTTAAGGGAGTAAAAAAAGTCAAAGTAAAAAAATTAAGTTGATAAATGATAAATTAGTGAAATTTAATTGTTGTAGAGGTATAAGAATGGTTGCAAAGTAATGAAAAATAAATTTGCTTTCATTTCATTAGTTTGACTTTATTTCCCCCTTAAATATTTAAATCCAATACAAGCATGCCCTTAGAGACAATACATTCCCCCACTCCCCACTAAGATAAATATTTACCCCATAAAATTGAGAGTTCTCTTTATTTTTTATTACTTTGCAACCAATTTTTCACCTCTACAACAATCAAATATGTCTAGTTTCTTATTTATCAACTTTATGTTCTTACTTTGACTTTTTTACTTCCTTAAATGTTTATACCCAATACAAACATGCCCTAAGTTTAATTGAAATAAAATTCGTGTCGTGCTCAATTGAAAATTAAATTTTAATATTTTAAGTAAGATTTTTTAATTCAATTTACAATTAATTGTCCTTTTCCCTCATTCTATCCAGTAATAAAAAAATTGGGTGGGATAGAAAATGACACATGTATTTGTATGCATGCTGTAGCACCAAACAATAAACAAAAAAGAATCGGAAAATAATGTTTTAATTGTTTAAGCTCCACAAAAAACGTTGCCATAACGTTCAAGTCGGGGCAAAACGGTCGGCCTACTTAGTGGTACAAATTTAAAAGCCGGCCCAATAGATTTTGATAGCATTGTGATTTTCCATCATCATACATCCTACTAAAATAATAAAATAAAAGAATAAGACACATGTCACTTTTATACATCATGTTTTTTCTTTTTAAATTTTAATCAATTCATCATCATCATTATCATACCTAATGTATCCCGCTCATAGACAAAACTATGGTCAGGGTCTGGGGAGGGAAGATAGACGACATCTCATATCCATATAGGAGAGTGCGGTCAAAGAGTCCCCGGCTCAAAAGGGTCTTCAAAGAAAGAGACACCTGCAACTATCCGAAAGCCTGCAATACACCCAGGTTAACCATGCATAGTAAACAACTAATTAAAAATACGCAACAAATAATATATGTACAAATGCACCTAAACAAACGATAATGGTAAAAGAGGTGGTAAAGAGCGATAAATAGGGGCAAACAAAAAAACCTGTAACAAACGGTGGTCGAAAAGGGCATGCCTAGTAATCAAAGACGAGCGATAAATGACTAAACTACTAATACCTTATTTACGACATAAAAATAATTAGAATATAAAATAGTTGTTAACTATAAATAACCTTATAATTAAAAACTCTTAAATTGTGAAACGTCAGAAACTTTTTTAGATTTACAAAAGTATGATAAAAACAAATTATAGAAATATATATTATGAGCATGCCATCAATAAAGTGTTTGTGTACGAGTATACCTTATATTTATTTCATAGAAGAAAGTTTAATATAATATTTGCACAATGATTTAGCTTCTGTTTAGTAAACATTAAATTTAATATATGCTCAGAATACTCAGTTCATTTAGGAAAAAATATTATCATTTGTAAAAATATTTTGTTATCAATAAAAATTATTTTAATCAGTAAAATAGAATTTTTTTTACTAATAATCATTTTCGTTAGTAAAATATATTTATGATCAATCTAATGGTTAGTTTTGGAAAATAAACAATTATATCCAATAAATTTTTTTATATAACTTAATAAACTAACATATTCGTGTATTCCACGGGACATATACTAATTAGAGCATTAACGACATAGATCGTGATTTTTCATATATTCTCTATTTGGTACTCCCTCCGTTCTTTTAAGTTTGTCCATATTACTATAACATGCAGTTTCAAAACTTTGTCCTATTTAGAATACTTTCCTATTTTGGAAAGTTTTTATCTTCCATATACTCTCTTTATCTCTCATTTAACCCTCATTTCTCTCTCATAATACCAATACAATTATTAATTCACACCACTATTCTAATAAAATAATACCCACTATCTACAAAGATTCCACCTTTTTTAATTTATGTGAAATCTTCAAATACAATCATTAATTTACACCACTATTCTAATAAAATAATACCCACTATCTACAAAGATTCCACCTTTCTTAATTTGTGTGAAATCCTTAAATAGGACAGTCAAAAAAGAACGGTGGGAGTATTATTTATTAACATTATTGAATTTATGTTTTATCTTTGAGGTAATTGGTTTATGCAATATGCAATTTCAAATGTGAAAATATTATTTGAAACAAGTATTAATAAAAATGTATCAGTCACTGTTGTGCAAGGGCTTAATATATGAGATCTATACTAGCCTAGTCTAATAAATTTTTTCATATCAGCCAAAACAATATCTCAAGTTGGCAATTCAAAGAATTTGTATGATTTCTTTTAGTTAAAATGACCCTTGTGTAGGATATTCACCATTGCTAGAAAATCATATTTTAATCACCCTTGAACCCCCATTGACGTAGGATTAAATCACCATTAAAAGACATCATCACTAGGTAACCCAACATTCAAAAATGTTAGGAAATTTCATGCAGTAACCCTGAGATTTTGGGTTTTTCACGTGGTAATCAAAACTTTTATAAAATACACGTGGTAATCCTGAGGTTTACGTAATTGTCCCACCATGACATTTTTGCACATAAAAACGTTATTAAACGTTAATTTCGACGTTTAAGGCTATTGTACGCCTATTTATGCGACTCACCAATGCATCAGTTTTAACTTTTTTTCCCAAAACATAAACCCCAACTCTACCTTTTTCATCCAAATCATATTTATCCCCCAAATCCAAATATGGTAGAGTTAGAGTTTATATTTTGGGGGAAAAGGTTGAAACATATGACATTTGAAATGGTGGGTCGCATAAATAGGCGTACAACAGCTTTAAAGATTCGAAATTAACATTTGTTAACGTTTTGCTAACGTTTTATGTGCAAAAATGTCACCATGGAACAATTAGGTAAAACTCATGGTTACCGTGTGGATTATTTAAAAGTTTTGGTTACCACGTGAAAAACCCAAAATCTCGGGTTATCACGTGGAATTTTCCAAAAATCTTTATTGGAACTATGAATTTAGAATCTAAAAGGGGTTGTGTGATATTTCAGATTGATCTTTAAGAAAGATATCAATAAAGTATATCATCCTTTTAAGGGATCATATTTGCTAAGAACTTCACCATTGTATTGGGTCATGACAATCGCTGTGGCCCACTCGTGTCGACACTAGACACCCGTGGATCTCGAACCCATAAATCCACGGGTCAATTGCGTTGACTTGTACGTACACTTAGTGAGGTTCATTGTTTACTAATATCATAGGGTAGTAGAAGAATTAGCCCACCTAATATATATGCAAATCCACAACCCACTATTTTATCGATGTGAGATCCTGTCTCACGTGTGAATAGACCTAGGAAAACGGTCGATCGGTCGGGTCATTTTTGGGTCGGATCATTCTCGGGTTCCGGATCGGTTCGGATTGACCCAACGGGTCATGACGTATAAAATATTTGAGAAAAAATATTTTTCATATTTTGTTACTTACGATCGACAATACCCGTGCCCAAATCTATATTTTAACCACATGATTTGTCCTCGGGTACAGGGTGGGTTCATTACCCATCACCATCCCTAATCATGACATACAATTTTTAATATAGTTGTTATGATGTGTAAAATAACGTTAAATGTCTTCTCGATTTTCATGGGAGTAAAATAGGTGAAGGAATACATATTTTAAAGGATTTCTAAGATGCGCGTTTTAGAATAGGGATTGTGTCATCCTTTTTCAGAAATATTCGTAACTATGGTAAAAACGATGTTAAATATCTTCTCAGTTTACATGCTTGATAGATAGATGAATAACTAAGAACTTATTCGACTTATGAGATACCATTTTTATAAGTGTAGATGTTAAATATATGTGGATTTGCATGCGAGGAAAATAGGTGATTACAACGTCCTTTTCTCAAAGAGAAAATTACAATGTAAAAAATGCGTTAATTTTTTTTACTTTTTTTTTGAGATATTGTAACGAAATTTAGGGTTCAAGAGATATACTCAAAATGTTGATTAACTTTGGAAATTAAAATTAAACTTTGAAACTTTTTGAAAATTGAGATGTTTATAATAAACTGATATTGGACTTGTCAAAACGGGTCGATCGGGTTGGTTGTCGGTCGAATCAATTTCGGTCGGGTTATTATCGGGTCGGTTATTTTGCGGGTTAAGCCATTTTCGGGTCGGTCGGTTTCGAGGTTTTTTTTTGGATTCATTCGAGTCGGATCAAACTTTCCCAGGTCTACGTGTGAAGTATTTATAATAAGTTGACCCTGCTTGGTGGGGAACAATCTTAGGATGTGTCACCACTTAAAACGTTTTCTCGGGTGCGCACGAATAAGGTTAAAGTGTGCTGAAAAAATGTGTGTTTTGTGCACTTAAACAGGGAAAAGATTCTAAAACTAAGGTGTGATGAGGACGTTGCATCCTTAAGTGGGGGTGAGTATAATACCCCGGGTTGAGCTTTAAACAGGATTGATAAACTATTCATGTCAAAAAGGTGCATCCTCTTTTTAAGAGAGCTTATTTACTAAGAACTTCACAGTTAAAGTGACCAACCTCCGGATTGTCACCAGCCTCCATGCATTTATAAAAGCATATCAATGGAATGTTTTAGTGTTAGTGAAGTGAACATCACAGCATGTAAAAGGATGATGACCATTTTCCTACAAACTCATTAAACCCAATTGGAAGATTATTTGGTGACATTCTTTCTCATACTTCAACCATGGACTTCAATTGTGTTTTATGACCTAATCAAACAATGTATACATGAAATATAATGTAGAAATATAATGTAGAAATATATAGTGAATTTTTATGTTTCAAATTAATTGCTTATTTTTAGATTGTTTCATTTTAATTGCTACATTAACCGAATATAAATTAATCATTTTTAACCTAATACTTTTTATTACCATATTTATATCCTTTTAAAGTATAATTAAATAAATGTAAAAGAACATCTTTTTACGATGTGTTATTAAGTTAATATTCCAATTCAATATTCAAATTGAACTCTAAAATATATTAAAAGAGCAATAAATATTATTTGGAATTGGAACAATTATATTGGGATGGAGAGAGTAGCAAATTTTCACTCTTTTCTAGTACTACATCATTTCCTTTTTGTTTGTTCGCTTTAGAAAACAGAAATTTAAATTTAATATTTTAAGTATATATTTATGACAAAATATATTTATGTGGAACTTTTTTAGATTCGTTTTGATGAAAAGAATTTTAATATATAATTTTTATAATTTTTATGATGCATACTTAGAAATATTAGAAATTAAAATTTGCTTTGAAATACGACAAAAAATAAAGTCGACAAATAAAAATAAAGGACGAATTACTTCAGATTACACTCCAACAAATTTAGCTTTTTGCGACATTGGATTAGTGACATTAAAAAATATCACTGATTCATATTTTCAGTGTAATAATTATTGGTTTTTATTTTAAGTTCCACCATAAAGTGATTTAGCGAAACTTAATTTGGTCTTTAGTGGCATATGTAATTGTCACTATAGTGTCTATAATGGCATTTGTGAGAAATGTCACAAGATCTTATGTCGCTAAAAGCTTTAGTGTGATTTTTTAGTATACTGCTAAAGACTCTAATAAATGTCACTAAATCCTCTATATACACTATAAGAACTTTGAAATAGCGATATTTAAATTAAATATCTCTAAATATATCCCATTAAAATAAAAAAGTGACTATGCAATCTATATGGTGCCTCCATTAATGATTGCCAAAGAGAAGAAATGAGTGGATTGTCCACTTATATAGTACACTACAACATAATTTGCTTTTAGTGGGATATATTTAGCGACATTTAATTTAAATGTCGTTATTTCAAATTTCTTATAGTGTATATAGAGGATTTAATGACATTTATTAGAACCTTTAGCGGCATATAAAAAAGTTACACTAAAAATATGAATCAGTGGTATTTTTTTAATACCGCTAAATCTAATGTCGCAAAAAGCTAAATTTGTTGTAGTGGTAGGAGTAAATCACTTAAACATAAAAACAAGTTAATTAAGATAATATTAATTTGAAAATTTATAATAAATTATCTTTTAAATCTTTTTTTGATTGCATTACTTTTAAGGTTGGAGATGAGTAAAATGGGAGATAATAAGAAGATTGGTAAGATTCACAAAGTTGGATTGAGGATCAAAGGTCCTTCTAGAGGTTAGTTTATTAACAATAATTTTATAAAAGGACCTAAGTTAAATGATCCATTAATATAAGGGCTAGTGTAATTGGCTCAACTCATTATTATATGCAAAAAAAAAAAAAAAACTAATATTAATTTGAGAATTTCTCACATATAATGCATTTCTTATTTTCATTTTTTTATTAGTTAGCATATTTTATATATTATGCATTAAAATTGCAAATACTCCGTATATTCATTTCAATTTGCATTACTTTCCATTTTACTATGTTTTATTGACGTTGCATTCCTTTCTATTGGTAATGGTTACACACATAAGGATGACAAGCATATAAATTATATCAGTTTTTCACCGCATCCGCTCCAGTTGAGGCGGTTATGAGCATGATTTTGGTGGATAATTAGTGGATATGGGTATGAAAAGTCCTACCAGCCATGAGTAGTGGGTATGAGGCCTTATCCGCCCCACACACACACGCCCAGCCTCATGTCCACTCGCCCCACCTAATACCCACCCGCCTCACCTCATTGTCGCCCACCCTATATCTACAATATATTAATATATATCAATTTGTATATTATTATTAAAAACAATTTACAAAAAATAAGGACATTAGTTTTAAGGATTATTGTAAGGATGCACAATAAATTTCTAAGGATTTATGAAATATATAACGCAAACTTAGAGTGAATGTGAGACGGGTATAAGGTTGGTATATCCATGATGGGTATACCCAAATGTGGGTAAAGAAATTTTACCCGCTATAAATGGTACGGGTAGGTGATGAGTATGGATAATTTTAGGTGGGTATGTGTAAAGGGGCATGCCGCATCCACCCACCCATTTTTTCATACCTATCCATACACTTTCAATTTCGTTTTTGGGATAATTACCCAAAATAATCTCAATTGTTCAATCATGAATAATCTCCATATTAGAGTTACTTTACCTATGAACTTTATTGCCCAAATGGTGATTAGTTTATACAGGTTAATTGCTAAAAAAAGAAAAAAGAAAATAAAAATTCAATAATATTGATAAAAGGTTAAAATAAAAAATAAAGTTAATTGATTTCTCATCTAAATTTATTTTATTTTTTAATTTTTTTATAATTTAAGTTTGCTTTTACTTTTTTTATTTTTTTAAGCAAAATAATTGGAGTATTTTATAGATCAGATTTTACCTTGGTATATCATCATCATCATACCCAGTACATAAGTAACCTTGGTGTACACTGTATCAAAAGAAAGAAAAAAAAACTATTTTTAGAATGGTATGATATTACTACTCTCTTCATTGCTTTTTGTTTGTCCACTTCAAGTTTTTTTTAACTCTAAGAGAGAGATTTTTAAATTAGATTTTAAAAGTATATATTAAAGGTATTGAAAAACTTGTTTGAATCGTCTAATCGCATACTTTCATATAGTACGTAATAATTTTTTATAATTTTTAGATTTGTATAATTCATCATATAATATAAATAAACAAAATAACGCATTGGCATGCATAAAAAGTAAAATGTAGAAATTATAATGGAACGGAGAAAGTATATTCATATGTGAATCTCGTTAGATTTTTCTTGATGCAAAGTTTTTTAACATATATATTTTACAATTTATTATAATGCACCCTCCGTTCATATGTGAATCTCGTTAAACTACGTGTAAATAAAAGTGGGCAACAAAAAAACAAATTAACTAATGCACTCTTCATTCTTTAATATTCTTTCCATTTGGAATATTTCACCTAAAGGAGAGATATATTAAATTTATATTTTTGACACATATTTAGAAGATAAAATATATCCACGTGAGATTTCGTCAGATTTGTCTTAATGCATATTTTTTTATTATGTGATTTTTATAATTTTTTATTATGTAAATTTAGAGATATTAAGATTTAAAATTTACATTGAAAACTGTGCAAAAAGTAAATAGAAAAAAAAAAAATAAAATAAAGCATCCACTTAGCTATTTTATTTTATTATTCATTAATTTGATGAAGACAAAATCTTAAATCTAACATGGAAGTAATAAATCATAATGGTGATGCACCGCCGAACCGGCCACTTATTAGACTCCAAACTTTATTTATTAAGATCATTAATAAATAGGTAAATAAATTATAATAACTTGTTCCATAACTCCAAAATAAATACGTCAAATTTCCACAAACGAGATACGACTTTCAAAAGTCAGTCAATGTGAAACGTGGTTCATGTCTTCAGTTCGAATTTGCTTCATTAATATCAGTTTCTCATTCATGCATGCATGCCTCTAGTGATGGCCACGGTCCGGGTTGGGCCGGTTCCGTTCCGGTTCCAACCGGTTCCGGTTCCACCCGGTTCCGGTTCCATTTGGAACCTGACCCGAACGTTTCCGGTTCCGGTTCCGGTTCCGGCCGGTTCCAACCGGTTCCTTGGCGGTTCATGAGACGGTTCCGGCGGTTCCAATTTCCGGGTCGGGTGGGTCGGACCATCGGTTCCGTTCTTATTTTTCCTTTAATTTTAATAAAAAAAATACTATAATAATGCGGACGTACCTTCGTCGATTACTTGATTATTAGCGAAATTCATTGGTTGTCATCGTTATTAAAATATTTACTAAAAAGAAGGAATAAATAAATTAATAAGAAACGAATCAACGATAAAGATCATAAATAAAAAAAAGGCGAAATTCATGGTATTTTATTGATATTTCTTTCCACCATTCTAAAATATTATAATTACTTTGGTCGATTTCAAAGTGATGTTTAAGATAATTATCTAATTCTAAATATGAAGCGGAGGAGGAGGAAGAAGATGACTAGAAAATTATCATCTCGACTTATTATGTTAGCGATTACGGGATTATAATAATCGGGACGTGCCGAGACGCTAGCACGCCTAGACGTATCGCGACTCGGGTTATATATACTAGAATAATGGTCATAAAGGTCCGCTAAAAGTTTTTTACAATTTCCTACACAATTATGTACATCACTAGACGGGCGATCTAATGCTTTGGTACTAAATTCCTATTATTTTACTTAGGTTTTCCGTCCTAAAACACGGATCTAAAATTGTCGCAATTCCATAAATATAAGGAAAATTAGTGAAATACGCTTTCCACTTATCCATCATATCTGCAAGAATCGGCTTTAAAAAAACGTTACTATCATCATGAGAATGTTTAAGAAGATGATAAAAAACAATAATACATTCACTTATTACTAAGTGAACGTTTGGTTCATAAACATATGAAAAAATCTTAGTTTCGTGGACATATGATAAGTGCAATTATTTGCACTCATCATTAACATATTTGCGCTCATTTTCGATGTTTAGAGGCGATTTAGGGTTGTTTTATGTGGTTTCACTCCATTTCGGTATTCCATGTACAATTTGTAGCCAAATGGGTGAATTATGGTACTTTGAGTCATTTTTGTGGGTTTTTGGTGCTAATCATTTTTACAAGGCTCAAAGAACGTATCAATGTATCAATTTTGTCAAGCCATGAAGAGTAAAAAAGCAAAAGAGTAGAAAAGTGTTGTTAATGCAAAAGTATTAAGGTGAAATTTGATACATGTCTACTCTTTTGGCTATAACTTTTGATAGGAATATCGTATTAATACAAAGTTTGCGGCATTGGAAACTAGACTTCAAGGGCTTTCCAACGGTATATTATATGTCCGATTCCGATAACCGAGCAAGAAATGGCGAGCGTTTGAAGTTGATGCAGTTTTTCAGATCCGGTTCCGGTTCCGGTTCCGGTTCCATAGAACCGTTGGGCCGGGTGAACCGGTCCGGTCCGGGTTCACGGTTCTGGGCGGTTCCACTGAACCGGTGGGGCGGGTGAACCGGTCCGGTCCGGGTGAACCGGTCCGCGGTTCTTTGGTCCGGTTTTTTCGATTTTTTCCGGCGGTTCCACGGTTCCGGCAACTTTTTTCCGGCGGGTTCACGGTTCCGCGGTTCGGTTCCGGTTCGGAACCTGTCACGAACGTTCCGGTTCCGGTTCGGAACCTGTCACGAACGTTCCGGTTCCGGTTCCGGTTTCAAGCGGTTCGGGACCGGTTCGGGACCGGGCCAACCCGGACCGTGGCCATCACTACATGCCTCAAACGTCCTGTGATCATGGGAGGTTCTAAGCATGTTCAACATGTTCGATTGTACAGAGTCCCAAAAAATTAGAGGCCACAATATTAAATTACTTAGTATATATTAGGTGTTTGAAGGTAGAAAATTGTTAGAAGATATCATAATTTTTATAATTGCACAGGGCCTTTATAGAATTTGTCAATTTTTGCTGCGCGCCTAGGCATGATACGTTGTTTCCTTTTGGAAATTCTTTTGCTCATTCAACCTCCACATATGTAACCATCTCCTAACTACCCTGTAACTTTCCACTTCCTGCAATAACTACCTCCAACCTCCCACTATCATCTCCTCCAGAAATAACTGACATCTACCAGTACAAATGGCAGAACCAGCATCATTGGCACTCTAAGCACTCAATATCATAACAATACTCTGCCAAAATTATTACTCAATCACCAGCAGTTGTCTCCCTTTGACATCCATCATTGTCGTTTATCATTTTCCAATTACCACTTCTCTAATTCTCCGATCTGACTTAAGCATCGGAGGGGTTTTCCTGGAGATAACTCCCCAGACAAGTCTAACGTGTTGTGGTGCAGGACTTCAGGTCAGTTACGAAAGGCGTTCCACTTCTTCGTTGACCGTTGTACCCCTTCCACTTTAGGTATCTCACGTGCCTTTCACACTCTCATTTCCATATCGAAACAACATCACTATTTTTAATAAGGATAACAATTGAGCTTGGCCAGAGGCAAAGTCATAATGTTGGATGAGGTGGGCCTATGATTTTACATTCTAACTTAAGAAAAAAATTAGATGAAGATGCCAAATTAACAAAACTTTAGGATAATATATTTGATCGGTTTGCTGACAAATAGAAATGGTCATGGGGTGGATCTGAAGTGGTCGAGCCAAATTCGGATCCGGACCCTAAAGATCAAGCTAGAGTTTGATTTGTGTATCAAAAAAGCAACATGTGACAAATTTTTGCTTGTAATTGTGTAAACATTTGGGCTTTTGGACTTTTAGTGGCTTTTAGTTTATTTTCTACTTTTTTCGATCTGAAAAGTAGTGATATTATTATTTTGTTATATTTTTAATATTTAATGTCGGCAACTAAGTAGTTATGTTATTCAATCTAGGTAGTTAAGTAGTTATATTATTTCTATCAAGAAAGTAGTGTTATTATTATTTTGTTATATTTTCTTCTTTAATGAAATTAATTGAACAAATTAATATTTAATTTAATAAAATAAATTAAAATTTGATTTGAAAGGTTCGAACTTTGCCTCATTTGCTTCTAAAGGTTCGAACTTAGGGGGCATCTTCATCTAAAGGTTCGGATGACCCGTAACCGGATGAAAAGGTAACTTGTTTACTTCTTCATCTTCATCTTCATCTTCACCATTTCTTCATCTTCTTCACCTTCACCTTCATCTTCTTCATCTTCATCATCATCATCATCTTCAATTAGTACTACTATCTTCTTCATCTTCATCATCATCATCTTCAACTAGTACTACCATAATCAACCCAAAATCAACTCAAAAAAAAACCCATAATCAACCCAAAAAAACCCATAATCAACCCAGAAATTAGTACAAACCCAGAGATCTAAAATTGGATAATTTCTGGGTTTGTACTAATAAAATGTTAGTGAATCGAGATAGGAAGAAAATTTGATCCTTTGAAAATTGCTTTGAGCAAAATTTAGTGAATAGGTGGCAACTTAGGGTGAAACTACCCTCAAATCCTGGATCATGGCTTCTTCCCTAACACCCAAATCCTGCAAATCTGTGACTCCATTATTAAACACTATAATTTCTGGGTTTGTACTATTAGAATAATATCTTTAGTATCTTTAGAATATTGTGTAAATATTCTTATTATGTACAAAATCAATGTAATTATTTAGTATCCATATTCTAGGAAAATCTCTTGTATATATTGATTATTGATTTAATGAGAAAGACACCGAAAATCATTTTCCACCAATTCTTACATGGTATCAGTAGCCTAGTTCTTTCCTCCCTACTCTCTTCCGCCTTATTTCTTTGGCCAGCAGCCACCATACACGGCTGTGTGCCGCCTTGCCCTCTTCTTCTTTTTTCTCGTCTTGTCTTTATTATCTCATGGCATCTACAAAAATTCACCCGACTACGTTAATTGCAAATTCTGAAAATTTCTGTTCATGTTCCACCTCTTCAATGGGCTATCTTCCTACGGACATCGATCAAGCTATGAACAGTCTTTCGTTCTCCTCTCCGGATGAACAATTTTACATGGATACCGGGGCCACATCTCACATGACTCGATCTCAAGGTACTCTAACGTCTTATTCTCCTTTAAAGCATCATTTTAATAATGCAATTATTGTTGGTGATGGTAATATGATTCCGATTCACGGTCATGGGCACATTTCTTTTCCTACCTCACAAAAATCTCTAACCCTCAAAAATAGCCTCCATGCACCTAAACTTATTAAAAATTTAATTTATGTTCGTAAATTTACTCGTGATAATATGGTTTCCGTTGAATTTGATCCTTTTGGATTTTCTGTTAAAGATTGGGCCACGGGGAACATCATTTTGAGATCTGATAGCACGGGTGATCTTTATCCTTTCCAATCAACACATGGAGCTTCTTCTTCTTCTTTATCCTCATCGTCGGCTTTTTCTACTTTTTCTACTAGTATTTGGCATTCCCGATTAGGTCATCCGGGACATGCAATTTTGAATTCCTTGTCTCCCTCTAGTTTCATTAAATGTAATAAAGATCCATCTTTTGTTTGTCATTCTTGTCCTTTGGGAAAACATATTCAATTGCCTTTTATGAATTCTATGTCTATGAGCACTAAACCTTTTGATATTATTCATAGTGATTTGTGGACATCTCCTATTTCTAGTCCTTCGGGTTACAAGTACTATGTTTTTTTTTCTTGATAACTATACTAATTTCTTGTGGACATTTCCATTATTTCGCAAATCTCAAGTCTATGATATTTTTGTGAATTTTTATACCTATGTTAATACCCAATTTGAGCTCAAAATAAAATCATTACAATGTGACAACGGGGGTGAATTTGACAATAAAATGTTTCATCAATTTTGTGCCAATCGGGGTATTCATCTTCGCTTTTCTTGTCCTTACAACTCCTCTCAAAATGGAAAATCCGAACGCAAAATACGGTCTATCAATAACATCGTTCGTACTCTTTTGTGTCATGCTTCTCTTCCCCCGTATCTTTGGCCTCACGCCTTAAACACGACTACTTATCTCCTTAATATTCTCCCTTCTAAACTCCTTGGCAACCTCACTCCCACCCACTTACTTTATCATAAGTCTCCTTCCTATACACATTTCCGAGTCTTTGGGTGTTTATGTTTTCCTCTTTTTCCATCTACTACTATCCATAAACTTCAACCTCGTTCCGCTCCGTGTGTCTTTTTGGGTTACCCTTCATCTCATAGGGGTTACAAGTGCTATGATCTCGCATCCCGTAAAATTATTATATCTCGACATGTTCTCTTTGATGAGGCCACATTTCCTTTTTCTTGGTCCCATACACCATCTCCTCAAACATACCAATTTTTGGATGATTCACTCCCCCTCATTCTTCTCAAAACAGCTAAAGACACCTCTACTGGGCCTGCTCCTGTCCTCGGCCCACCAGCCACCTCCCTCACCCCTCTTCCACAAATCAGTGCATCCCCCTCCCTTATTTATCCACTTCATTCCAGCTCACCTATCATTCCTCCTTCCTCACATGGGCCTCATCCAGGCCCAATTACTCTCTCCCCAGACCACCACAGCCCACATCCCACCTTTCCTCATGAAACTCACCCCATACCTCCCTCTCATACCTCGTCTGGGCCTGCCAGCAACCCAATTGCGACTCCCTAGAACAACCCAACTCAGCCCATGTTCCAGCAGCCACAACTGGGCCAGCCTCTCGCAGCCCAGTTTCCACCATCCTTACCCCTTTCCCTACAAACCCAACATTTTCCTCTCAACCCGGTATGACTACTCGTAGTCAACGTGGCATTTTCAAACCCAATCCCAAATATTCTCAAGCCTTATCCGTCACCACCATTTCCCCCCTACCCAAAAATCCCGTACATGCTCTCCGTGACCCGAACTGGAAACAAGCCATGCAAGAAGAATATGATGCTTTAATTGCGAATCATACTTGGGATCTTGTGCCTCGCCCTGCTCATGCTAATGTGATCCGCTCTTTGTGGATTTTTCGTCTCAAGACTAACTCTGATGGGTCTTTTGAGCCTATAAGGCGCGTCTTGTTGGGGATGGGAAGTCTCAACAAGCAGGTGTGGATTGTGATGAAACTTTTAGTCCTGTGGTTAAGCCTGCTACTATTCGTTTAGTTTTGAGTATCGCTATGTCTAAGTCTTGGTCTATTCACCAGCTTGATGTCAAAAATGCTTTCTTACTTGGTAATTTGCATGAGACAATTTATATGCATCAACCTTTGGGTTTCCGTGACTCTGCGCATCCTGATTATGTTTGTCTTCTCCGGAAATCTTTATATGGTCTTAAACAGGCCCCCCGTGCTTGGTACCAACGATTTGCTGATTTTGTTACTACTATTGGTTTCCATAATAGCATTTGTGATAATTCGTTGTTTGTATATTCTCATGGGTCGAATCTTGCTTATCTCCTTTTATATGTTGATGATATTATTCTAACTACTTCATCTGATTCTCTTCGTCAATCTATTATGTCTAAACTGAGTTCGGAGTTTGCTATGAAAGACTTAGGCCCTCTTAGTTATTTTTTGGGCATTGCTGTTACTCGCACTTCCACAGGGATCTTTCTGTGTCAACGCAAATATGCCTCTGAGATTCTTACGAAAGCTGGCATGTCTGATTGCAAGCCTGCTCCCACTCCTGTTGCTTCCACTAGTAAACTTAGCAATGATTCTGGTTCTCCTTATGATAATCCCACATTGTATCGATGTTTGGCTGGTGCTCTTCAGTATCTCACGTTTACTCGACCAGACATTTCATTTGCTATTCAACAAGTCTGTCTCTTTATGCATGATCCTAAAGTTGAACACATGGCTGCTCTTCATCGTATTCTTCGATATGTTCGTGGTACTATTGATCATGGTTTGCATCTTTATAAGTCCTCTGTTTCTTCTCTTTTATCCTATACGGATGCTGATTGGGGTGGTTGTCCTGATACTCGTCGGTCGACTTCTGGATATTGTGTATTTTTGGGTGACAACTTGATCTCTTGGTCCTCTAAGCGTCAACCCACCGTCTCTAAGTCTAATGCTGAAGCTGCATATCGTGGTGTTGCTAATGTTGTCTCTGAAACATGCTGGCTTCGCAATTTGCTTCTCGAATTACATTGTCCTATTTCTACTGCTACTCTTGTGTATTGTGATAATGTTAGTGCAATTTATCTTTCCGGTAATCCAGTTAATCATCAGCGTACTAAGCACATTGAGATGGACATTCACTTTGTTCGAGAGAAAGTTAAACGTGGTGAAGTTCGAGTTCTTCATGTTCCTTCCCGTTATCAGATTGCGGATATTTTCACCAAAGGCCTTCCTAAAATTCTTTTTGATGATTTCCGTTCCAGTCTCAGCGTTCGCAAGCCTCCCGATTCGACTGCGGGGGCATATTAGAATAATATCTTTAGTATCTTTTGAATATTGTGTAAATATTCTTATTATGTACAAAATCAATGTAATTATTTAGTTTCCATATTCTAGGAAAATCTCTTGTATATATTGATTATTGATTTAATGAGAAAGACACCGAAAATCATTTTCCACCAATTCTTACATGTACAACATTTAGTACAAACTCATTCTTGTTGCTCCAATTAAATCTTGGATCTGCTGCTCACTAATTAAATTGGGTTTGAATCTGGGTTTGTGAAGAACTGAATCTGGGTTTGTACTAATTAAATTAGGGATTTTTTTCACCAAAATCTTGCTCTTTTGGGTTTGTACTAACAAAATTTTGTACCAATTTCTGGTGAAATGGGGTTTCTTACCAAAATCTTGGGCTTCTTACCATTAAGTTCTTCAATTGGGGATTTTTGGTGATGTGAACTTGCTTTTTTGGGTTGAAGGTAACCTATTGTTTGAATTAAGTTCTTCAAACCATTGATGAACTAAGAAAGTAACACATGTAACCTATTGTTCTTCAAAACATTGATGAAGAGTAAGGAAAAAGATGAAGGTAACCTATTGTTCCAGGTTACCAAAACCTGGTACACCTTTCGATGAAGATGTCCCCCTAAGTTCGAACCTTTTTAGGATAAACGAAAGTTCGAACCTTTAGAAGCAAATAAGGCAAAGTTTGAATCTTTCAAATCAAATTTTCCTAAAATAAAATAAGCTTTTTCGCAAACTATTTCTTAATATACTCCGAGCTTTTAAAAAAAAATTATTTTAAGAAATAGTTTGTGAAAAAGCTTATTTTTAAGGGAAATTCCACATGGTAAGCACCAGATATAGACAAATACCAGTGGTACCTAATCTTATATTTTTTCTACATGGTAAGCACCAACTGTTTCAAAACTAGCTACCGTTACTATATTGCACCAAAAACGTTTAGTAGCCGTTAAATCTGGAAATTACAATTTTGCCCTCTTCAGTCTTCAGTCTTCATCTTCCTCTTCATAGTCTTCATCTTCTCCAATTTTGCCCTTTTTCTTCAAGTCCACATCAATGGTTGATGGATTAATTTGAGCTTACCAAACCATTAAAATTAAATTTTTTTTTTAATTTCTAACCATCATCTAATAACCCTTCTCTTTAATTTATTCTCTTGCTCGATTTCCACCATTTTTTCTCTCTCAAAATCTTCAAATATTTCACCTTCATCATAGATCCTTTCCCACCAATCTAGCTTCTTTGATAACGATCATTCTTCAACCCCTTCATATATTTCTTCATTTTAACTTATGGGTTTTAATCTATTCCTTTTAGTTCATTTATTGGCGCATCAGAGTGATTGTTTTTGATAGATTGTCTGTGCGTAAAATCAAGTCAATTTTGGAAATGGTTGTGCATCTCTTTAGATGGGGTTTTATCACTTTCTTTCATAACTTCATGGTGTCTTATGAGCGTAATTTCTTCGTAATTAGAACAATGCAGGGCCGGCCCTAAAGGTGGGCAAGAGGAGACGTCGCTCAGGGCCCTATGTCAAAAAACAAAATTAATAGTTGTAAAAGGTCCATATAGGTTAAAAATTCTAAAGGAAAATGGTCTAATTCGCTATTTCGCCCAGGCCCAAAAATATAAGGGCCGGCCCTGAAACAATGTTGCACATTTGTTTTTTAAATAGAACATTGTTTATCCTCAAATTTCTTTATTTGTTCTCCATATCTTGTTCAACAGACATGTAAACAAATTTAATCTCATCTGCTTTATATGTTTTGGTCTCCTTTCATCCTAAAAAATTCTCCCGCGTCTAACTTGTTTTATAACAGCATATGTTTAAGTTTTCTTTAAGCAATGATTTTTTGTGTTCTCCTCAGTCCTACATGCTCCTAAAGTTAAGTAGAAGATGAGACTATGATGATGATGAAGAATTAAACAAGGGTAGTATTGTAATTTTACAAGTTAACGACCATTCAAATGGTTTTTGGGTTATATAGTTACGGCAGTTAGTTTTGAAATAGTTGGTGCTTATCATGTAGAAAAAATAAATAAATTAGGTACCACTAGTATTCTCTATACCTGTTGCTTACCATGTAGAATGAGTGATTTGCCTAATTGGTTTTGAAAAATAAAATAATTCTAACTTTGGTGTTCTTTTAAAAATAATTTTCAAAATGGTGTTCATGTAATAAAATAGTGTTACAAAGCTACATTTTTTTGGTTTGGTGATTCCAAACCTGCAAGAGGATAAATTGTTTTCTCAAGCAAATATACGCGTTAAACAAATTTAAAAAATCTCATAAGTCTTACAGGTAAAATATCCCAAAAAATACTTCAACATACAACCAAAAATCTCAATTAAGTCCAAAATTCAAAATCATTAAACTAAAATAATTTTGCTAATAGTTTAGAGAATTACAAAGACTTTGTGAACAAACAAAATAATGAGTGAACAAGTAGTAAAATGGTAAAATAATTTTGCTGATCATAAACATGATGATGGTCAAAAACATGATGGTCATGGAGATCATAAGCATGATGGTCATGGGATCATAAACATTATATTTAAATGAAGAACAAAAAAATTGTCAATTGGATTTCTTCTTATTTCAAATACGCAAATCCCTAATTTTACAAAGACAACCATTATATGAAGAACAATAAAAAATAGAGATGAAAATCTAAAAATTACCTCCATTGAATAATGAAAAAGAATCACAGTTAGAACAATGAAAATCTTCAAGTTCTCTTTATCAGTTTTACAAAGTTTTAGTTTAGGGTTTTAAGAAAATTAATAGATTTTTGGAATTGAAATTGGAATTCAAATTAGTCTTGGTTTAGAATTAATAGGTTTGGAACTTCCCAAACCACAATCTAAGAAATTTAGTTAATTTTTTTCTTAATCAACACTAGTTTAGGAAATAAATTTTGATATGCACCATTTTGAATTTTTTTTATTTTCCAACACTACTTAGGCAATTCATTTATGTAGAATTTTCCTATTTAGGTCAGGACTCAGGTTATAGATTTCGAAAGTTCATATGGCTCCTTTGTTATACGGACTTTTTACTTACATGAGAACTTAATGAAGTGTAAAAGGCCCAATTAATATCTCGTACAGAGTCTTTTAGACTTTTCATAAGAAATGCATGTCAGGGGAGTTATAAAGGTGTTTCGTAATTGCTTAATTCGCTATTAACAGTTGGTTGGTTGGTTTTTTTATTAATTGACTTGTTTGACCAATTGTTTGACCAATTGAAAATGTTGGTTGTTTTTGTTGGCTTTTAAGTTAGTTGAAAAAATCAGCTGTTTGTGAAGATGTTTGGTATAGTTGAGTATTGGATATTGGCTGTGAGAAAAAGTGGGCCAACAAGCCAAAAAAAAATCAAAAAAATACTCGGAGTAGCTTTCATTTTGGCAAAAAAGTGTAACATCCCGACCCCGCGAACCACATATGACTATTCATGGAGACTATAGACTGACCACCATAGACCAACATAAGTCTTTCTAGCGCACTTTGGCCTCACTCGTTCGCAGCCGGGGAAAATTCCCAGGAGGTCACCCATGCTAATATTGCTTCCCACCAAGCACGTTTAACTATGGAGTTCTTAGCAAATGGGCTCCCATGAAAAGAAGATGGACCTTATTAATATGAGTAGTCAATCAATCCCTTTTTAAGCTATCACAAAAAGCCAACTTTTCAGCTGCTTTAAAGTCATTTACCAAAATACTTTTTTTTTGTTTGACCAACCAATAAGCCAAAAGTTAAAAGTCAACCAAAAAGCTAAGCCAAAAGTCATGTACCAAACACCCCCATAAACTCATACTCCAAATTCCGGCATTAGTAAATTTAAGCCAAACATTTAGATTGATGGCTGAACTAACTTTAGATATGTTATATACTTTATCAAGTCCTTGCACACGAGATTACTTTGGATAAATACATGTCATTTTCACACATGACACTATATATTCTTTGTTAACGGGCCGTTTGCATAGTCACGTCTTACGATGTGATGGTCTCGTACAAAACCGACCGTAGAGTTAAATAATTGACATAGACAACCTTTAATTTTAAGAGAAGGATGGTTTGCAAATGGCATGTCTAGCGTTAACTTTGGTTCAGGGGATAAATTAATTGGTATGGAATGACAACTGAGGTGGATAGATTGATGAGTACGGGTGACAATGAGCCAAGCAATTTTTAAGAAGTCAGTCAATACTCAATAGTCATTAGTATAGTACTTGGCTAGCGTAAACTTGAGTTTGGGGAGAGTATACTGTATCTACGTCAATAGGCAACTCCTATTGGGCATATCATGCATCTATTTATGTAAGAGATCACATCCGATTCAGAAATTTTGGTGGTCTTGACGAGTTTACGTTTAAACTATTAAAAGTTTTAAGAGATTCATAAATTTAATGATGAGCTTTGAGTAGAATAAAATTCATTAATTTTTTTTTGGCAAATTTTATTTTTTCATTTACAAAAAAAGCCAAAATACAATAAATGCCATAGATATATATACACACTTTTGAGATAAATTATGCGCTTGAAAATTCAAATATAGATTATTTTGCTCAAATATTAAAAATATGATAAAGTATAGTGTAAATTTATTTAGCAAAATTCATTATTAAATAAATTTACACTAGACTTTATTATATTTTTAATATTTGCGCAAAATAATCTATATTTGAATTTTCAAACACGGAATTTATCTCAAAAGTGTGTATATATATCTACTGGAATTTATTGTATTTTAGGAGTATAGAAAATGAATTCATACCAAAGAGAAATGGAGTTTCTAAGAAAAAGATGGATATTTGGTATTAAATAGATAGAGAAATTTAGTTGTATTGATGAAATAAAAGGTAAATTAAAATGTACGGAGGAAATTAAAAAAAATAGTGAGCCACTGTAAAAAAAATTAAATCATACAAAATAAGTGATATAAGCGACTAAGATAAAAAAAAATGGTTCTAAACAAGTGGGACAAAGTAGGTAATTTTCATGTTGGACTCTTGAGCACACGCCTCTCAAGCAGAGGCGAAGTCAGGATTTTGAATTAGAGGGGGCCAAATTGTTGATATACTAAAAAAAATTTACTATATGAAAACTAGAGGTGTTAGAAACAGACACGATGACTCGAAATTTACACAACCTTGTAACCGAATTCAATTTGATTCGACTTTAAAAATTTACAATTATGTAAAACAATATGGACACGAAATCCGATTTCAAGCCCACCCGAAACACCTAATTCGAATTCAACGATGACCTGAACAAATATCATTAGACACTTGTTAGTTAAGATATAAAAATATTAAATCATATAGACTTAAATAAAGTTGAATCACATTTCAAAAAAAAACTTGAATTATTGCAAAAATTATATTTAATAATAAATAGAGTTGAAGCTTCCCTATAATTATTATTTTTGAAAAAACTAAGTATTTTTGACTCTATATATTTGCCTAATGATTTTCCAAAAAAAAACACAATTAAAATTAAGATAGAAAAATATAAACACACACTAAAAAGGATGAATGTTAAATTATACTCCCTCCGTTTCTTTTTTATTGTCCACTTTCCTTATTTGGTTAGTTCACTCTAATTGTCCGTTTTCTATTTTTGACAAATATTTTTTACCTAAATACCCCCAACTACCTCAACTTATATTATTTAAAATACCCCACCTATCACCTTTTCAATTATTATAATCACTTAAATACCCCAACTACCACCTTTACAATTATTATAATCACTTAAAATACCCCACTACCATTTTTCTTAATTTTCGTGCTCACTAGAAAGTGGACAATAAGAAAGGGGTGGAGGGAGTAAAAAATAAATAGTAATGACATTATAGTATAAATATATTAGTCTACAAAAAAATAATTGTTTTAATGAATTATAAATGTATTACTCCAACCATTAAGTTATAGTAATTTTTGCTATATTTTACTCTATTTAAACTATATATATCATATTAAGGGGGGCCAAAACAAAAATTACAAAGACTCACATTTTCGGCAAGGGGGTCGGGCCTCCGCCGGCCACCATGTGGCTTCGCCCTTGCTCTCAAGGCCGGTCCTAAGGGTGGGCAAGAGGGGTGTAGCCCAGGGACATTTGTCAAAAAAACAAAATTAATGGTTGTCTAGAAGGTCCATATAGGTTATAAAGGCAAAGGAAAAAAACCCTAATTTGTTATTTCGTCCAAAACCCCTATATATTTAGGTTCGACCCTGACGCTCTTCCACCTTAACCCTGACACGTTATAGGAGATCATGGTACCTATTGATCAACTATTCTTAATGTGTTGTAATTTTCATTTTAGTGATGCATTTATTAGTTGTACGATTTGTGTTACATGTTTCATCATATTGTTTGTTTAGCGTGTTGGACATTTTATAAATGCGACCTAAAATAGATTGAACTAAAAATATTATCATGATGATTATGAAATATAATATAACGGTCCGTTTGGTAGGTAGTAATAAACGGTAGTAATGAAAATAAAAAACTAGTGTAATTTTGGTTGAAAAATCTCTTGGTTACCTTAATGGTAATGTTTGTCCAAGTTTAATTATCTCATTTTTTTCATAAAATTCATTCCAACGCATTATCATTGGGAGAGGTAGTATTAGATAGTAATGGAAATTTGTAAACAAAATTTTTTTTATGATCAAAGTTTCTTTACCATGGGAATGATACGAAACTTTTGACGAAATTTTACACTATTAATAATTCTCATTACTACCATTTAGTATCACTAACCAAACGGACCGTTAAGGAAATTATGATATTTAAGCCACACACTTTTTATCATCCTGACTTGATCCAATGAAAAAAAATATAACCAGACATGTGTGTTTGCGGTGAAAGTTTCGTATAATTTGGTTTACGTTATTTTAATAGTCGCCAATTTAATAATTGCAAGTACATGATTGTATTTGTTAAGTTTAAATAATAACTAATTTTAATACCTTTTAAGATTGATGCACATTTGAATAATACTCTCTCCGTTCTTTTATATTTTTCCACCTTTTTCATATGTTTGTCCACTTTAAAATACTTTCTATTTTTGGAAATCATTTTTTCCATATTTACCCCTTTAAACCACCCCTTACTCCTTTTTTATAAGTTTATCTTTGTTTAAATTTATTTTCTCTCTCATATTTTCAATACAATCATTACTTTACATCACTATCTATTTAAAATAATACTCTATTTATTCAAAGATTTTATCTTTCTTAACACGTGTGAAAAAACCAAAATAAATAAAGAAATAAGTACGGAGGGACTATAAATCAAATTCATACAATACTTTTTCGTCGGATTCTAGAAGACTATCAATTCATTGTCCTAAATAGCAAAGAAGACCAAGTCAGGCTAATCTAATGCAAAGTAAGCATAGTATGTGAACAAGACAGTTTTGAGAAATGAGAAAAATGATGTAAATGATTTTGATATTTATTCTAATATTACAATGTATTTATATTTATGTCAAAAAATTATTTAAATATTATATAAAATAATAAGAGATATTACTGATGAAGATATATAATATTGTCTATATTCAATAAATAATTACAATATATTAAGACTTTAATAATGCAAATACAAATTATAAAGTAGTAATTTGTATTTATCCCTTTGTTGATGACAAAATAAATTTACAAATAACAATACTAAATTAACTTGAAGATTGTTTTGTAACGACAACCGTTACCCGGAAATTTGATACTTGTTGTAAGCGTGTGATCACTTTCCTTTTGTGATATTTTCCCCACAAAGGTACTTGGGTTTGATGCTTGGAATTCACAAAGAGATACAAACAACACAATACTCTTAGTACTTAGAGTATATAACTTAATAACAATGTGTTTAGAAAATTATAAGAAATGGAAGCTCTAAACAAGAGTTACTTACTCTCTTGAAAAGAACACAAATAATGAGAATAGAGAAGAATAATTCAGAAAAGGTGTCCCTTCTACTCAACACCAAACCCCTATTTATAATACAAGAGTATAGCTAAGAGTCATCACCCTTAATGATCAAATTGATGATCACACATTCAATACCATCAATCTATGGCATTCATGAGCATTATTCACCATATAATTCCTTTGTAACCTCTGAATTAGAGTGAATTAAGAATAGGAATCCAATGCAATCAATTCAAGGATCAAGAAGAGACCCAACGGTCATATCAGGGGCAAAAGCCGAGTCGGCTGTATGACCCCCATCAAGGATTATTTGACACTAAATATTCAACACAATATATATATATATATATATATATATATATATATATATATATATATATATATATATATATATATATATATATATATATATATATATATATAATATATATATATATATATATATATATATATATATATATATAATATATATATATATATATATATATATATATATATATATACATATATATATATATATATATAATATTAAAATATTCACAAAATAATTATCAAATAAATCCAGAGCTATCTTGATGGATTTGTTGAGCTTACTATCATCCATAAAGCGATGAAAGGTGTACTATCAATCATGGTGATTTCTAGTCATTTACTGTGATTTGTAAATCACCACAAAAGGACAAAGAAAATAAATAAAATATATAAAGATAATAAAAAAACCTAAATCTCTTCCCTATCAAATTATGCCACATAATATTGATTTATCAGGTTAATAAATATCCGTAATTTTCCTAGACAAACTCTTTAATTATGTCCCTTAAACATTTATATTGTCATCAATGACCTCACTTTAGTACCAGTGAAATGAAATTAATTTGGTATTGGCTTACTCAATAGCAAAATATCTTAAATATAAATACCTATGTACTCATTATTTAAATAATAAGTTTTCGCAGTAAAATATAAATATCTCTGTATTTAAATACTGAAAATTGATAATAAAGGCTAAAAGTTATTCATTTTAATATAAAATAAAAATGTTATTTCACGTAAATAACCTCTTTGCATGTACTTCCAATTGCATAGGAGGAAATAGAGAGAGAAAAAAGAGGGAAAAATAGAGATTGTATTTTTCTCAGTTAGATATCAATAGGGAAAAAGAGGGAAATGATCACACCAATCTCCCCTCTTTTTCTTTTCTCCCGAAAATCTAAATCTATGACTATTACTAAAACAAAAAAATACGCTTATATCATCACCTTTCAAAATCGCTTACGTGTCGCTTCCGTATTATAAATTTTCCCTCCTAAATTAAATGATGATGTCATTATTATTATAATTTTTGACTTTCTATTTTATTATTTTGAGTATGTTATTTTTCTTATTAATTGTTTTTTTAGGTCAAATCATATTTAATGTAGTAGTAAACTATATAATATTTCATTTATTTTAATTATTTATAAAATGTTATTGGATATTTTGAGATAGTTAGAACGTAATATACTCTTATTAGGATTTGTTTTTGTTATTTATACTCTTGGCTCCTTAAATGCAATGATTAATTCTAATATGATTTTGGTTGTGACAATCTTTATATATTTTTATGGGAAAAAATTATCTTTGTCGTTTAAACTAATAAAATAATTTTACATATTTCTATGTATTTATATTTGGTTTTAAAGTGTGTTATTAATAGTAATAATATTTAATACTTCTACAAATTGATGTGATGTTTATTTTTGTTAGCAAAAAGTAATAAGTTATTTTCCATTAAAGAAACTTATAATTTCTTATTGTACTCAGGGTACGAACCATTTGATCTTTTATTAAAAATAAAAAAATAATAGAAGTATAAAAATAATTATATTGCGCACAATGCAAAATATGTCAGAAAATTTGATAAAATCGTGCATCACACGGACACTATCTATTATTATATAAACATAATGTAAATGAAAGACTTTTAAATAATTATCCCTTAGTTGTTTTGTATATTTACTTTATTTTTTCGCTGTACACAATCTTTACCTTTGTACTACACCATAATAATATTCGATATATCATCTTTTATCAATCACCACATATATTAAAATCAAAATTAGATAAAATTTAATCTTGTGGCGATCAACACATACTCAAACCATGCTATTAATAATGAACCTTACTATTTTCATGTATTAAAGTAGGTCACATAAACATGTATACCCTCAAAAGTTTTATTCAATTTCATCATATATTAATAGAAACCATTTTCCTACCAACTTTAAAAATTTAGGACTATTCTTGCAAGTATACCTAAGTTGTTCATCTAGGCTTTGGCTTGGTGGTACCATGAGCTAATTTAAAGAAGAATGCCAAACAATGTTCTTTAGATTATCACCTAACTTGCTATGTTGCAAGTTGCATAGTTGTAATATAGTCTATCACATGTGCTTTAATAGAAGTGTTTGTTTATGATTGTTTGATTAAGTGGTTTGAGTATTGCACTCCATATTCAAAATTTTAATGAGGAGAGATTTTAAATTAGATTAGCAGTGACTAAATGTTAAATATGAGAAGAAATCAAGAAAATTTTTCAAATGTAATAAAAAAGAAATGTATAAGAATAAACAAAGCTCAGTAGCATCACTAACTTATTAATTATAAGCTAAGATATAAGACATATTAAGTGTTATGAAAAAATGCAAGAAAAATAAACCGACTACGATAAAGTATCACATACATATTTAACTATTAATGGTTTATTAACAATATGTCAGTTACGTCAACAAGAAGAGAGATAACACATTCTATTAATATGTGGGGAAAAAGTCGTAAACCAAAATCAATAGTTTAACAATAATTTATATAGGACTCGTAAAAACCCTAATCAGAATAACACTTTAGAAAACGTTATTTAAATATGACTTTTTTAGGCCCAATAACATAAACGATCAAATATATATGGAAACTCCAAATATATCATGAAGATATAACTCATATAATCACAATAAGGATATATCGTTAGTGTAAAACCATTAATGATTTCTATCTTTTTTGCTATTCATATAACTTATAGAAGGTCTCCTGAGAGACCGTCGGTGGCATAGACGGCTCTCTCAATAGCTTAGGTCAACATGACTATTCAGCTACTCATTTAACAAATAAGCCGGCCTATATTTATCTGTTTATGTTATAGACGGTCTATAGCAAGAATTTGTGTATAACTTATTAGCTAGGTGTAGCTTTTGCAATTTAACTATGTTGTTAGTTTCAATATGTTTGCAATTTTTATTGAAGTAGTGTTATGGTCCAATAAGATAAATAATTCATGAATTCTTTTGTGTGGCCGTCTCTTACACGAGACTTGATTGCAAAGCCCAGCCCATTTATTATTTGATCCAAAACTTTATAAATGTTCTGTTTGGTATTACTATTTCATTAGTTAAAAAGTCTTCTTCAAATGCGTAAAAGTCATATTTCAAGTATTAAAATTCCAATTTCAAAATGTATGTACATTTCTTAATAGATGTTCAATATTATTATTTCAAATATCTATATTATTTAATTTTTAATGTAAACAGTTCTTATGTAAAGTTTTGAGTTCTAATTATTTTTCTTTTTCAATCAAACGGATTACTTTATGTATAAAGAAGCAGATGTTAACAAAACTTTATTAATGTTTAATATGACTACTTTAGAACATTAAAAAGCCTTCTCAAAGACATAAACTCCCTATTTCAAGTTCAAAATTCTAATTCCAAAACGTACATACATGGCAGCTTTAGAGATATTTAGTATGATTTCTTTTAAAAAATAATAATACTAAATTTAAGAATTAAAACCAAATCGACTTAAGATTATTTATCAAAAAAAAGCATACAATAAGATCATAATCAAACTTATTCCAAAACTAAACGTGTAATCTACAAATCTTAGGTTCGGACTGTTCGCACTTAGTAATTGCGAACATACTGAAAAACTGAAACAGGCTGTTCGCTGTTATTAACAGCGAACAACTTGTTATAGGTTTTCAGTCTGTTCGCACTTACTAAGTGCGAACAACTCTTGTCTTAAAATTAGTATGTTGACCATATTTGATTTGTTCGCAGTTACTAAGTGCGAACTGACACTTGATTTTTTTCGACCAGTTTATTACTGTTCGCACTTAGTAAGTGTGAACAGACCGGAACCTGGGTTCTGGGGTATCAGACGCTTATATTTGGAATAAATTTGATTTGGATCTTATTATATGTTTTTTTTTTGTTAAGAGTCTTATCTATTTCAATTTTTCGAAACTTTTAGCTTATGGCCTTTTTTTTGAGGTCGTGTCACCGTGAGACGGTCTCATACAAGATGGGCTAATTATTAATAGTTTACTCCTAATCTTAGTAAACTATAGTACTTGTTAAAAGACGGAAGAAATCATGTTGGGCCAGACCCTTTGGAAGTTCCAAGTTCCAACAGTTTTTTGTAAACTCATTGGAAGCAAGTTGGGCTAAGAGCCTTCGAAAATTTCAAGTTCCAATTTCAGACTCCCGGTAAATTTGGAAAGATTCAATAAAATAAATTTTTATAAATAAATTTTTCTTCGTGGAATTTTAATTTCCCGAATATAAGTATTTTCATGTTCGAGCCTAAATTCAGGTTATTTGCTGTTAATAATAACAAAGAAGAGAAAAAATGAATTTGTTCGCTATACTATTAGTAACAGCGAACAAATAGCAACAAAGAGGAACAATGTGAGATTTTTATATATTAATCAAACAGTAAAATTTTGTGAGACTTTTAATCTTGAATTATTTTTTCTTATTACATTTTTGTAAAATCTAAAGCCTAGTTGAAAAGTAGTAATTGAGTGTAAACGTAGAACTACATATTTTTAAATCAGGGTTTTAAGATTCTGTAGTAATAGAAAATGAGGATGGACAAGGAAGGTTATCAGGAACTTCAACAATGCCGTGTAACATTAGCGTGATTGTTCCCATTGTTGGTCAAAGGCTCGGGTCTTCTTGGATACACCAAAGCGCGACCATTACAAATCGCTTCAATCGGATTCCATCCCTTAGTGCCTCCTGGTCATCGACAAGTAAAGATAATCTATCAGATTGGTAGCAATCCAATGCCCAATCTATCAAAATCGCTCCTTCTGTCTCAATGAGTTTGTTGCATACATTTTTTTGACAACATATAATCTCTAATAAGAGAACGCCAAAGCTATACACATCTACCTTCACTGTGACTGGCTTGTTTCTGAACCATTCAGGGGCCACATACCCTTTAGTCCCTCTGATTGCGGTGTTTGTATGCGTTTGGTTCATGCCCAAAAGTTTCGCTAACCCAAAATCAGAAATTCGAGCAATTTGATATGCATCAAGAAGTATGTTTTGGGGCTTTATATCGCAATGAATGATCTGGGTGGTGCATTCTTCATGCAGGTATAGCAGCCCACTTGCTATTCCTTGAGCAATTTCAATCCTTTCACGCCAACTTGGCTTTGAATCCCCGAAAATATAGTCTGCTAAACTACCTTTGCTCATATATTCGTATACTAACAACCTTTGGTCGTCTTCCTTGCAAAATCCTACTAGCTGCACGAGATTCTTGTGATGAGTTCGGGCAATTACATTAACTTCAGTTTTGAATTCCCGATCCGTATCACCTGATATCCGATCCAACTTCTTGACAGCAACACAAACTGGAGTTAATTCTCCACTGATCATGCCTTTGTACACTACACCAAAAGAACCGCGTCCTAACTCTTCTGTGAATCCATTTGTTGCCTCTCTTAACTCTTGGTAGCTGAAACAATGGACGTTTTGGTACTCCTTTAGTGCGTTTTTCGATCCATCATTATTTACTTTCAATTGCTTCACATGACAGATGAAAAGCATCCCCAAACCGATGGCAATTAGGAGAATGAAATTAACCGATATAGAACCACCTAATAGACCTTTCATTAGATGATTTACCTCGTTTTTTGTTGATGGAGGAAACACATCAGTAGGATTGAATGCATCACTTGAAATGTTTGCATTCCCGACCTTTATCCAAGCCGATCCTGGTATTGAATTGTCTTTTCTTCCATTCGACAATGGTGCTTTCTTCATCCAACAACCAATAGTATCACTGTCCACTCGAAAATTGACAGCAGCACAATAACAGTCTTTTAAACAAGCATTTTGACAGTCTAATTCATTAGAATTAAGCCGTTTGTAGTCATTGAATATGAAATCAGTACTTGGAAGGTGTACTAATTTGTACCCACCATTCATGACTGATCTATTAGCAGAACTTTCACAACTGTCGAGCCTAAAATCAGGTTTACAATCGCTGTATTTATCATTAGGATCTATGAGAGAGTAACTTGGTGGGCACGTACATGTAGGCCTCGAGTCCTCACCAATGCTACAAATACTATTAGACCCGCAAATTCCACTGCCTACATTTTCCACCAACAGTGTCGAACATATGTTGTTTGGTACTGTCTGAGCTACAGACCAATCGTCATGAGTAGAACTTTTTGGAATCGAATACCATGTCAAAATCCCATCATAACTTATAGTTGTTCTCTGATAAGAATTTGGTAGTGGTTTGTAACTATCTTGTAACATATTATACATTGAACCATTTTGTCTTAATATGTACATGTATCCAGACTCGTTATAGATCAACCTTTGAGCTTGGCCTGCATTTTCTCCATCAATAACAAGGTAAGGTTCATAGGAAATTCCAGTTTGTAGATCCCTTACATTGAAAATCAATTTCCCATTTGTGGTTAGACGTACCTGAAACCTTCCTAATGTGTAATTAGTTTCTGATATTCGAGAGTTAACCACCCCGTTTAATCCCAATGACTGGCCGGGTAACAGGGTGTCTGTCGGATGATCAAAGCTCTGCCAAACTAGACTACCATCGCTTCTTTTAAGGGCGAAATTCCCTGTATCATTCATGAACCCGTAGCTCACCACAGAAGTATCAGTTAACTCGTTACGTGTACTCCATAAGTTGGTTCCTTTAGGATCACTAAGAGTTATACCATCGGTAGCTATTAATTTTAGTGATGATCCTTCAGTAACAGGGATACCTGCATTTGCATACCAAACAAGGGTGTTGGGTATGCGGGCGTACCATATAGCAAGGAGGAAAAGGTTGTTGCTGTTGGGCAGTTTGTAAAAGCCAAAGGCGAAATCACCGGAGGGGGAAAGCCATGAAGAGCCATTGATGTTGGCTGTGAGAGATTTACCTACTGTTATATTGCCTGAATTTTGAGCTTCTGTTGATGATAATATTAAGATTGTTAGTGTTGATAAAAAGGAGATGATGGTACAAGAAAGAAGCCTAGACATTGCTTAGAGGATTTTTTTTGTGCAACTATTGTATTGTTTTTCTTGCATACTATTCTACTTTAGCTTCTTATATAAGACAAGTGATCTTGAAAATGTGTACTAGTCCATTCCATTTAAATCAGGGGTGGTTTTAGGCCCGGTCCATTCAAGATGCCTGACCGCCTAGGACCTTTAGAAAACAGAGATCTCATATATTTAAAAACTCTTTATATTTCATCAGTTAAGCGTAGCTTAGTTGGTGATGTATTTCTCTATATTCTTTGCTCCGCCCCTGATTAGAATGAAAAATTGAAAAATTGAAGTCATGTAGCAAGGCAATAAAAAAGCTAAAAATTGACATTAGGTTTAAAGTAGTCGAAGGACTTTATTTTATAATGATATTGTTGGAATCAAGCAGGTGAAGTGAATGACAAATAGAATGGTTCAAGCACTAATTTTTATTTTTATTAGAAGCTTAAATTTGGAAATTTGTCAAAGAGTTTGAAAGGTCTTAGTAGTCGGAAATTTTTTATATTGATTAGTTCAACCACCATTATAAACTAAATTAAATTTATATCTATTAAATTCAAATATTAAATTTGATTCAATTAGTGTTTACTACTAATAATCATATACTTGCATTTTAATATTTTTTTTACTTAGTTAGGATTTTAAATATTATCGTTTCATTATGCAGGTTGTAATTAAAATAAAGGTTTTTGCTTTCGTTCGCCGTCCAACCTACCTTAAAATTTTAGGGGATTGAAACGAAAAACATATTATGGCCCTAACTATATATAAAATTTTTTAAAAAAATTGTTAAAAAAAATTCACACATGAATACATGATATATGTATTGAAATAAGATTTATACTAAATCATAAAGTTATAGTTGATCACTTTTAAGACAATAAATGTACATTGGGCTAACCCGGCCAAAAGAAATGGTAATGAGACCGTCTCATTGAAAATTTGCGTTACTGTTTATAGTTTTAGAGTAATCACTTATAAACTTAAATTGATCACTTACAATCTCATTGTGAGACGGTCTCATACAAGACTTATTGGAAAAACAAAGGCATAGGTGTCTTTTAAAGCCGGAATTAGGGATGTTCATTCTGATTATCGGGTCGATTTCGGGTCAAATATTTTGGTTAGGTTTAAAATTGGATCTTGTAAGTTGATTTTTGCATAATTGTTCATCTATTGTTTATGTCGGGTCAAATCAAGTTCAACTATTGTTAGGGGTTTATTCTAATAATAGCGCAAATGCATAGGTGTCGTAGCACAGTTACGGGTCCAACCAAAGGGAGACTTTGTTTCATGAATGATTTAGTTAATCAATTGCTATTGCAATAGAACAATCAATAAACAAGGAATTTGAACTAAACTACATTTGCAACAATATAAAAAGGACTTGCTTTGATAAAGAAAAGTCTTAGGCAATGACAATCCCCACTAACATGCGTATGACTAAACAATTAAGTTCAGTGTTGGTCACATTATCTAGGTTTTGGGTGAAGAGTTAATTATTCCTTTTCGGAATGTTAAACAACTAATTGTGCACTGAATAACGTTATTTCTTAATCTCAACTTTTGTAATTTTGATTAATTCAACCATCAACAAGACCAGTTAACTACCAACTCTCAACTTTCATGATTTTGAATGATAGTAAACAAGAAACTAATCCATATGCATATTAGGGTTTTTACCGGGCCTTAGAAAGAAAACTACTTACTAATCAATTCATGAAAGCATTTAAATTAATAAAACAAACATAAACAACGATATTAAACATAAACAACAATATTAAACAACTAATGAAAAATATAAAAGTACCTAACTTTTCGTAAAACTAAATTAATCCATGCAAATGAAAAATAAATAATCTACCTATTTTTGCACTCCTCTCTAACAATAAATGATGCATACTTCCTCGTAAACTACAAAAATCAAAACTAAATAATCACAACTTCTAACCTCAGCGTCAGAATAATGTTTATTCAATATTTGCTTCGGCCGAAGCTTTGCAAGTTTCGGTCGAAGCTACATAGTCTCGTCGAGACTTCAACAGTTCGTCTGAAACTAAGTTCAGTAGGTTTCTGAACTTGATTTAATGCATCTTTGACTTGGCTTCGGCCGAATTGGTACTAGGTTCGGCCGAAACTAAGTCCAGCAATGCCCAACAACTTTGTTTTCAATTGAACTTTAAGTTTCGCTCGAGACCCACTAAATGCCTCTATATCACTTGAAAACTCATTAAATGACCCTCAGACCCTTCATCTTTCCTATTCTTTGATTAAAGCCTTCAAGGGCTAGAGAATGGAGTCTAGATATGTGACGATGTATAAATGGGCTTCGATAGATATGGTTGAGGACCGAAATGGCTTGAAACTTGCTTAAATCAACTCGATCAACATCATCATTAAAGCACAAAAAAGTATATAACGCCAAATGAACTCAAATTAGTGAATCAAGACTACTTTCAACTTCAAAATGCTAACTAATGATCTCGATAAACCACAAAGAAGGTGCAATAAGTGTAAAATACTACACTTATCAACTATAAGATTGGGTAAATATCGAATTTTCGAGTTTGTTTTGAATATCTCTAGCCGGAAGGATAAAAGGTTATGCTAGACCCAAAAGAAATTTCCACAACCTGCCCAATAAAAATAGACTATATTGATATTAATAATCAAACTTTTCATCCATCTGCTTTGATGATCCCTCTTTTAGATTATTTTTTAATAATCCAACATTTGTCTTTAGTTTGCGATCATCATAATTTTTTATTTTATAACAATTTAACCGTTGCCCTTAATTTGCATGCCTTAGTAATATGCTCATAGCAAACTTAAGGTAAAAGTCATTTCCAAAAAAAAAAAAAGAAACGTAAAAGTCGATTTATTAAAAAAAGGAAATTCAAAGTTAAAATTATTTATTACTCATCAAATTTTTCATAAAAATAAGAGTTTGACTAGTAGGTAGTGACCGTTATTTTCTCCCTCCAAAATGATCAACTCTGACCGTTGACCGGTGGGTAGATTTCTGACTTGAGTCTTCTTCCTTCAAACCCACGATTTTCGATCATAATTCCCTGATTTTTCCCAATACAAACGCTAAATTAAATCAAAATCCCAACTTTTCCACCTTCTTCAACCCTAAAAATGGCGAATTCAACTCAAGAACCCATTCATCTTCCATCCGATAACCTGGTAACCTACGATTCACCTTATCCTCTTTACTCAATGTCATTTTGTCCCAATTCATCTTCCATAACTCGTCGAAGCTCCGATCAATTAATCGCCATCGGAAGTTTCACTGAAGAATACAATAATCGGGTCGATATTTTAACTTTTGATAGCGAAACCCTAAACCTAACCCTAAATCCTAATCTTTCCTTTTCTCACCCTTACCCTCCGACGAAGCTCATGTTTCAACCTCCTTCTTCACCTGCAACTCCATTGTTAGGTTCCTCTGCGGATTTTCTTCGGCTTTATTCGTTGAAAAATGATTCAATTGAGCCTGTTTCTGTTCTCAATAACTCCAAATCCAGCGAATTCTGCGCTCCATTGACGTCTTTTGATTGGAATGACCTCGTTCCTCAAAAAATTGGGACTTCAAGTATTGATACTACTTGTACCATTTGGGATATTGAGAAAAGTGTAGTCGAAACTCAGTTGATTGCTCACGATAAGGAGGTTTACGACATTGCGTGGGGTGAAGCTAAGGTTTTTGCATCGGTTTCTGCCGATGGGAGTGTTCGGATTTTTGATTTGAGAGATAAGGAGCATTCTACTATACTTTATGAGTCGCCAGAGCCAGATACTCCTTTACTTAGGTTGGCTTGGAATAAACAGGATTTGAGGTACATGGCCACTATTTTGATGGATAGTAATAAGGTTGTGATATTGGATATTCGCTCAACAACAATGCCGGTGGCAGAGTTTGAGAGACATCAAGCTTGTGTCAATGCTGTAGCGTGGGCCCCACAGAGTGGCCGCCATATTTGCTCTGCTGGTGATGATGCTCAGGCTCTTATTTGGGAGCTTCCCACCGTGGCAGGACCCAATGGGGTTGATCCTTTGTCGATGTATAATGCTGGGTCGGAGATCAATCAGTTGCAGTGGTCTGCTTCTCAGCCGGAGTGGATTGGTATTGCGTTCTCAAATAAGTTGCAGTTGCTTAGAGTTTGAGGTGTGGTGAGATCTTTCTTCTCTGATTAAAATTTTTCTATCCGTTTGTATGCTTTTGCTTGGAATTGTGTATGGTTGCGAAGTTATTTTAGTCCTCAAGTAGAAATTTACTGTCAAGTTTGTGGTCTTGTGGATGAAGTTTGAAGAATGTAGGAGTTTGTCTTGTGCCATTCCGACGTGATTATTAGATACTAAATTAGATGATTCACTGATGAAAAATAAACGAACCAGGATAGCACAAACAAAGGAGTGGTTATCTTATAAATACCAAAAGAAGGAGATGTTTGAAGCTTTAAAATATTTTTTCTTGATGCTCCGAGATGTAAATAGTGATCATGTATATTACTTGTTGATATTTTGCCACTAAATGTTAAGCTGACGAATGCATAAAATAGTATAGAACAATAAAAGTACTTCAATTCTATTTACAGGATTTGTTGGTTGTTGCTTTATGCTATATGGTCACTGCAAACTGGGTGGATTGTGAAAGTTGGGCGTTTTTTCGATTTTTACCAATTGTCGGAAGAGGAGAAAATTGAGGCAGGTGTTGTAGGGGTTAGATGGGGATGCTTTGTTGTGTTTTTATGGAAAAACTAGAGGAAACCCATTGAAATATGGAAAGTATTGAAGAAAATGATGTTAGACCAGTTTTGGGGAAGAAAAGGAGGCTCTCTAATAGAGCAATGGTTAACTAGAAGCAAGAGGGTAATGCTGAAGCATACAAAGAAATTTATCCAGTATGATGATGATATTAGTGAAGAATTCCTACTGGCTAATTTCATTCGTGGATTGGAAACCAGAATCCAAACTGAATTTCGACTAATAGACCCGGATACTATGGAGAATAAAATTGAGGAAAAGTTAGCAACAGCAAGTGGGCCTAAGTTCTGAAGCAAAAATGAACCTAACAAAACCTACATTCATTTTTCACAAAACCCATACCTTGCGAAAAGGAGCCCAAACACAAAACCTATTTTTAAAAGCTCATACTAACCTTGCCCCTAGTAACTCTAAAAACCTTAACCCATTTTCTACAACCTGTACATCAAAAAGTTTCCTAGATAATACCCAGAGGTTATCAGATTAATGGTGAGTAGGGCACGTATGCAAAAAAAGATAGCTGAGCGTTCTCATCAGTAGCTTATAAACTGATGCTACAACCGATTGTAAAATCCATCTGGCATTTTACATCTCCTAATTGAAATTGGCCAAAGCAGGTGACATCAATCCAACAGAGATTCCAGCACAATTAACACAAAAATTTGGAGATGGTTGTTGAACCAGAAGAGGTACCGACAGTAGGAAGCTCCCATATAATCAGCAATTGGCCACTGAGGTTCTCATTAAATGGCAAGGCTTACCTGAATACGAAGCAACTTGGGAACAATACCAGAATATTGTTTCATTCTTAATCCACCTTTAGGAGAAGGTGTCTCACATTGGGGCAAGTATTGCCATTGACGAAGAAAGGCCCAAGCCCACCATCTAGCATATTTGTTTTAGAAAGGGGAGAAAATCAGTCACAAGGGAATAACAAATCGGCTATACATAGTATTTTAATTTTTTCTGTTCCATTGATGAAAATTCTAGAATGAAGTACGTGTCTATATAATCAAAAGCGGGAATAGATTTAAGGTATGTTTGTAGTACGTTTTTGGAGTATTGTATACACTAGGGAGTTACTGGGCCACTCAGAGCTTAGGGGAATACACTACTCTCTTACATATTACAATCATTCCATTCTCTCTATTTCTTTGTTCTTCTTTGCTACCCTTAGCTTCCATTACTGATATTGCTTTTCTTCTTCTCTCTTCATTTGACTAACCAACTTTTTGACCTTCACATTGCATTCAGCCGCATAACACTTTCCAAGAGAAAAAGACAGGCATATATGGGTTACCAAAACTTCTTAAGACATAAGAACCGAGGACCAAATAGAAAAAGAAAGGGTGAAAGTAATAGAATCTCTAAGCAAAAGCGAACCAAATAAAACTACAACATCAAATTGCTTTTCCTCTCCCGAACTTAGCTTGTTCACTATTGGTATCTTCGCTTTAGTTAAGTTTGCTCAAATCTCTCACAATGAAAGCATAGGTGCCGAAGATGGGCACAACCATTTGGGTGCATGCTATTCAAATCACTTGAGAAATCTCGACTTTGAAATAAGTAGAGGTGCTAAATATTTAGATTTATTTTTAATCAATTAAAGTTCTGAAATTTAGTTTTTCATGTTAATTTTAATTTCAACTCTCTTGAGAAATGTTGACTTTAAGTTAGTATATATTTAATAGTTATAGCCTTTAGAAAACAGGACAATGCAAAATTTTTTTAGTATGCTTTGTTGTTTCTAGTTATGAATAGATTGTGGTTGATGGTTGTGTATAGTATTTGAGGTCTTGTGTCTTATTAGCTTCAATAGCTAGTTTAAGCACCACAAAATCTCTTAAAAAAAAATAGCACCACAAAAATGGTCTACATATTTCTTTGCCTTATCAATAGCCTACAAATAAATTCAAAAAGTTCTCATAGACATTGCATTGTTCATATTCTTGATTGTAGAGATTTTAGCGCCTTTACAAATCTATTTGAGATTTTTTTAGAGTTGAATAGCAAGTGCCCCAATGATTGTGCCCATCTTTGGCACATATGATTTCTTTGTGAGAGATCTAAGTGCAATTGACTAAAGTAGGATACCGCTGGTGGACAAACTAAAGTAAAGCGATTGGGCGAGCACATGGAGCTGGTGACATTCTGGACTTTGAAATACAATTGCTTTGGCGAGCACATGATAATGCTCGGGCGATCAACTTATTGTTTTGGTGAGCACATGGAACTAGCGACATTCTGGATTTTGCGATACAAGTGCTTAGGCGAGCATATGGTAGTGCTCAAGCAATCAACTCATTGTTTGAACGAACGAATGTTTGGTAAAGATTTTGTTTGGCCTGGGTCAAAGTGATAGGCGCGCACCCTAATTGCTCGGCGAACAACATGAAAAATGGCTGGAATTTGGCTGCATGGGCAACAAAATACTGCGCTAATTGGGGATATTACTCCCCATAGTTTGACTTTTTTTGCTTGGCAAATTAATATATAAACTTATCCTTTTTGTGTTTGAGCCGAAAGTAGTGAAAATTTTCATTTTTATATGGTAGATTAGAAACTCTAGTGGCTTGTATTAGTTTGGCTTACACATGAAATGGAGTTGTTAACAAATTTGAGCTTTATTCTTGCATTTTACTAGCATTTGGACAAGTCAATGGCTTATTGTGTAGAAAAATAGAGATTTCATGGCTGATTTAGTGGCTGAACAAGGTGATTGGAACTCGCAAGCAATCACCATGAGATAGTAGAAGGAATAGAGATTTTATCTTATCACTTGCTACCTTGAAGGCTTCCAGATCCACTCTTAGTTTTAGGTGTTGCTGGAAAAGTAAGCTATTTGATGTAATTCCTCTGAAGTGTTTAAACTCTGAAGTTTAGATGTACTTCATCGTCCTATTTTATTGTTCACGCTAGTTTGAGTCTTTCTTTTTTTTTTTTGTGCATTTTCTACTTTGCCTTGAGCATACAAGCTATGCTACTAATCAACTTGCACAGCTATGTATACTCTTCGTCCTATATTTATTGATCACACTAGTTTGAGTCTCTGACATATCTTTTTATTTGTGCATTTTTCAACTTTACCATGACTATACAAGCTATGCTTCTAATCAACATGCACAGCTACCTCTAGTGTACAGTTTAACTTTACCATGACTATACAAGCTATGCTTCTAATCAACATGCACAGCTACCTCTAGTTTTTGTACAGTTTAAAAACATGCAGGATGGAGAAACAAGGAGTAGAAAAGGGAAACATAATTAAATCAGCTTGAGAGTTATTTAGAAAGGTTGTTGAAATGCAAGTGAGTAGGTCAGGAATTATATATTACTCCATATAATAAAGAGATGATGGGATGGCATGGGGGAAAACTTATCCAGGAAACTCTTTTTTCTTTCTTACCTTCTTGGATAATTTACCCTCTTGAATGGATGTCCTTGCAATCATTGAGTGGTTTTGGATAAAATTCAAGCTGCCATTTCTTGAATTCTTTTTAAGTTTGCTAGTTCTTATTACTCACAAAACGATCTTGGCAGGATATTACTAGAGATTTGAGGCGTTGAGCGAATGATTTCTGTAACTAGGAGATTAAAATGATTTTGGGCCTCTTGCTAATTGATATGTTGAGTGTGCTTGAAGACCAAGTGTTTTCTGGTCTATTGTATGATGTTATTGCCAGATTCCTTTGTTGCTGGTAGTTGAAAGGATACCTTATTGAAACTAGCTTTTCCTTTGTTCTTTTCTTCAGGTTGCCTGCAACAAATTTGTACAACCAAAATGTGTGTCTGCATCGTTTGTTGATTGATGCTATTCTTCTATGTTCCTTTTGCCTTCAAGAAGAGCTGGATCTCTAGTTATCTGGGTTAGTTTGTTTCTGACTTCACATATATATCTTGAGGACTGTTGCTCAACCATAGCTGTGGTGTCTTATTTAAGATATAAAGGATGTAGGACTTCTGTATGTCCAAGTTATTAAGTTTTATAGAAATGTCAAACTGTGGTCTCCAATTATTTCCCTCAGGGGCAGTGGCAACCTTGGGTTGCCAGTATTGTATATGTATTAAAATGTGAAGGTCGTGTATTACTTGTTGATGTGGACTGAAATTGATTGAAACTGAATTTATATTACAACTTACAAGGTAAACTTAGCGTGTTGGGGCTTGGGAGCATGGTTGCTCTTAGTTGTCTGTAAACCACATGTAGGCTGTTTCTCCAATTTTGGTTGCTATGTGCTTGAATTAGGATGGACTAGTATGTTAGTCTATTATGTCGTGCTTAAATGTGAAGGTCGTGTATTACTTGTTGATGTGGACCGAAATTGATTGAAACTGAATTTATATGACAAGGTAAAATTATTGTGTTGGGACTCAGGAGCATGGTTGCTCCTAGTTGTCTGTTAACCACATGTAGGCTGTTTCTCCAACTTTGGTTACTATGTGCTCGAATTAGGATAGACTAGTATGTTAGGCTATTATGTTGTGCTTAGAATAGGCTATAGTTGTAGTTTTTTTTCCTCTTTTCTACATAACTGACTTGTTGATATGATTTTCTGGTGGTATTATGAAGAATTATTTTGAATTTTAAAGGTGCATCAATGCATTTTTTTTAGAAAGCAATAACCATGTAAGTTTTTAATGCAAGATGCTTGTGCACATGAGTGATAAGCCATCTACTTATTCTTTTTGGCATTCAATGCAGAACGGGACCTGTAGATACCTTCAAGTCCATAGGTTAGATTTTCTTTTGATGTAACGGTGTAACTTTGATATATGAATCAAATAAGGAGTTCAGACTTTGAGAATCACTTTTTGGTATTGTTATTACTATTATTATATAACTCGAAATGGACATCTCCCACGCTGCTGATGCTTGCCCTTGAAAAGTTAATGCTTATGGAATATCTTGTGAATTTTTCATTATCAAACCTCCCTTTGTTTTCTGGGTTATGATTCGTCCTGAAAGACGGTTGGCCCTTAATTGTAATACTCTATGTACCCTGCTTCACTGGTTCACATATATAAGATGCGCTCAATTTCCGATTAGCCTTTTCAGGTATAATTTTAAAAACGTTGAATTGTCAGTTGATGTGTCTTGGTTGAACTCATGGGGTTTGATCAGTGTAATTATTGAGAATAAATGGGCTACATTGGTAAGTGCCGTAGAGTAATTTGGAATGAGAATTAAGTAGTGGTAGGTAAAGTGGTAACTATATTAAAAACACGCCTATTAAAAATGGGAGAACGTAATTATGAAAGAAATGAGAACTATTAGTGAATTTTCATCCTCTGATTATTTTTGGAGCATTGCTCTTGTAGTAAGAGTTGTATTTTCTTTCTAAAGTGGCTGATTTGGTCTACCAATGAGTAGGGGTTCCAAAGCTATGAAGGCAATGATTCATAGCTCGCTTTGTTGATGGCATCTGGTGTTAAAGTTGAGGAAGTGAGACAAATATCATTTTTTTTCTTTTTTTTAGTGTGATTTGGATAGAAAAGGAAATGATTAGAAGTTCGTTAAACTTTAATTTTCTCATTACACATTTTTAAAGAACTATATTCAAGTCTTGATCGTTGACTCATTTTTCATTACATATGTGGGACGGTGATTTTTAAAGACTACTTTGAAATGATGCCCTACATTGATTTACTATTTAAGTATGTGTTTGCTTGATAATTCATTTGTTCTTTTTAATCTGAAGTCTGAACTATTTGTTGTTTAGCTTTTTCTTTATGTTGCTTCTCTTGCTGTTTATAATATGTTCCATTTACATTGTTGACTGTTTTTTTTTTTGTAGCTAGAGTTATTGGATTGTTGTACCTCCTTTTCTTTGTTTTTGTCGGCCTACACTTTACTAGGGAATTGATGTTTCAGGGACCATGCTATATCAACTAAGGAGTAGTATTACTAATATATTTAGCTATGGATTATTTAAGCATAAAATTCATCCTCATTGTTGGTGTTGAACCAGAATTCTTTGGCGTTTTTTCTATACCCCTTTCACACTTGTGTAGGGTCAATTGAAAACAAGTGCTTTGTTATAGTGTAAGGCTTTATACCTCCAAGGCCAAACACGGTTTTAGTTGTGGTTGCAAAATAGTTTTTGCGGTCGATGCAGATGGTTTTACGGTTTTCTTGGCATATATTTTGGTTGCGCTAAACTCGAAAACTAGATATTCTTTATGTCCAAACTCTATTATACTTGTTTTTATTAAGTGCAAATATTCATCTTTCGCAAACTTCATAACAAGTGCCATATTTCTAATAATGGCAAGTATTTCTGTTTCCATTCATTTTTTGCCGCCCCTTCTTTAACTTTGCAAACAAGTTGAACATGGGACCTTTTTATTTTATTTTCTAGCTATACACTAAAACACAGGCAACATAAGACTTGCTTTCCTAGTTTCTTATTTTTCATGCCAAAGTGAAATGTTGCACTTCAAAAAATGGACGATGTATATCAATAGTGCTACTATAAATTTATATTAAATGGTAATGGGCTAGTGGCTAAGAAACCCAATAAGGAATTATTATGTAACCGTTATTTTTGTTCTAGAAATTGGCTTTCTTTTTATACTCGAAAGAGCTCAAATTGAGAACTCTTTAGCGATCTTTTAGTTTTACCCAATTATGATTTACCAGGATTTTGTTTTTGTTTTAAGTAAATTCATGGGGATTTAAAATTTAGGTTGTTCTCTAGAGTAATAGGGTTGTTGCAAATTCAATGTATCTAGGAGCACTAATCTTACCAAACATGATCATTAATCATACAAAAGAAACTGTTACCGCACCAATTTTTGTGCTTATGTATATTTTATGGAAAGCCAAAATAATTTAAGGTGGATTTAGAGTATAAACAAGGTCGTATTGCATCGGCTGTATAAAAAAGGTCGATCAATTTTAGGTGTTATGATAAACACATCACTCTCGTTACCGTATCAGCGTTTTATCGTGATCACACCTTTACTATAATTTATATTTATTGTAGAGTTGCATTGAGTTTTCTAGTTAGCTTCTTTATATATATAATTTAATGCCTCACAATAAATAGTTGTAAGTCCACTTCACTCAAGATTTGTTGACAATGACATGCTACGGAGATAATATTTTCTTGTAACTAGCATATTTTCATAGCCCTCCTGTAGGCCAAAATATTACATGCATCACCATATTGCAATTGTATCGTAGAAGTTTTAAGCTTACTATGATTGAAATATAGGCCGAGACAACTGCAAAACCATACAAATTGACCGGTTTTGTGACCATGACCTAAACTCCTTTATTACACTATGGGCCCTCCCACCTATTCCAGAGATGAGTAAGAAAGGGAAACAAAAAGAACTAACTTGAGAATAATTGTATTTATTCCTCGTATACACAGCACAGCAGATGGGTAGTAAGTAACATAAGTGATTTATAAAGTCTCAAGGAATTGCTTCCCATCCTCCAATATCCCAATCAAGTGGAGTTAGTTGGTGTGTTCTAGTTCCTTAGTTCAATCAAGTAGAGTTCATACTTTCCTACTTCCTAAGTCCTAAGTATGTTGCATGTGTGAAGTCCCCACCACCCTTCAAGCCAAAAAGCCAAAAGTAGGAAAAGATATTATTGTCTCTGATCCTTGCTCTGTGCTTATGGGCTGAGATGCCCTTTCTTTATTGTTTTTGTCTGTCTGTCTCAATTCTGTCTACCCTATTAATCTTTTATTATTGGAGCTCTTCTTACCTACCATTTTATGCCCTTTACTAGTAAAGACAACATTCTCAATCTAAGCCCCCCATTTCCATTTCTTAATCTCTTGATTTTCTTATACTAATCATTTTAGGACACATCTAGATGCCATTTTAATCCCCCAGCTAATAGCGTCATTAATCACATCTTAATATAATATAATTTAATGCTTCTCAATTAAACAAAGCTTTTGCTGCCTTTCTTCTTAATCCATGTGAGCCCTTTGATTGGCTTGGTTGGCCACATGCTCTCACAATCACCCAACTAATCATCTCACCTCTTCTCTAAATATTTGTACGTCCTCTGTTTTTCTTATTCTGCAACACTTATTATTTTCGGATGTTCCACTAATTTTTGTAACACTTTATTTTTCGAAACAATATCTCTTCATCTCCTTCCTTTATACGTACATAAACCGACTATTTTTCGTCTCCTTAATTAAGCAATGACAATCAATTGTAACAAATTCATTAGGATAAAGAAACTATTATTTTATGATTTCTCTTAACTTTGATTTACCGCGTATTGGAAAGACTAAAAAAGTGATGATGTTAGATTTCATCACCCCCAACTTTAAAGTGTTTAATACAGAAAGTAAAGTTTGGCATACCTTAACTAGCTAGTAGCACCCTAGCAGAAAAGATAAAAAGAGATGCCATTCACAAAAAGAAGAAAGGAGAAATAAATACTTCTGTTAATTCTTTTCTGCTTTCTTAATATCAAATGCCTTGCAGTTCTTTTCCCCTTTAATTCTTGCACTCTCTAGTATTGTTAAATCAACTGTTGATTTGTTGAATATCTATATGCTAATTATGACTTATTTAATAAATTTTTGATCCTCCTAAAAGCATTGTTTTAGTGATAATTAGAATTAGAATTTGAATGCAAATAATATAAATAAGAAGTATTTCCTTAGCTTTTCTGAATTAGGCTCTGATATAAGTGCAAATAGTATAATCATTAAACCTTAGGGTGTCTTTGGTTTAAGGTAAAACATTTTGTGTAGAAAATTAATTTCATGAAAACTATTTTCCAATGAAATGTGCAAATTATTTAATTGATGGGAAATCACTAACCGAAAGGGAAATGGAGATATTGGGTATGCAATAGTGAAAAAAGATTAGTTTCCTTCAAATTTTGGAGGAAAATATTTACAAGGGGATAAACTCTTCATCAAAAATAAGAATGATAAATGAGGAAAATTATTTTCAGGCGAAATATTTTCCTCCAAACCAAACAGCTCTGTAGAGTATCTCAGTTTTACCCGTTGAATGACGCTGTTGTATCCTTCCTGCAGGCAGAGTTTTCTTATCCACCGTCCAATTGACAATATGTGTGTATGTTTAGATGTCTGCGTCAAGTAAATCTGTTGCTTGTTTCTTTTGCCATGGTGTTCTGGAATAGTAGTCTTGATATAACAATGATTACTGTGTTTATTGTGTTCTAATTTATTTGTTGAACTGTTATTAGTTTTTCTTTTGATTTGTAGTTGAAACTTGAGTGGATTTTTGACCTATATAGTCCAATACTAATCATCCATTTTATCTGAAATCTTATCATGTTAGTATTCTCTAATGGAGCAAGCAGATGATACTGATCCTATAGCTTATAATCTGTATGTGCTGTCTCCTGTCTTAATCTTATGTTAATTGACATTGGCATAGTGAACCTAGGTTTGGATATATGTATTTTAGATTATTTGTTACTGTAGATGAATTTGAACCAAGAAGAATGGATCACAGTTTATCTTTTCTTTCTGGGAGTAAAAAGGAACAATAAGTATGGGGATTAAGGAACCAGCACTGTGATTTGTGAACTGGCTCTATCATGTCAATGTCAGCCTAATGTATTGTTGAGGAGAGACTCAAAATTACAAGTTATAAATGTGATGCCTTATTTGTTTCCTGTTTCTGCAATAGTTATTTTTCCAAATGAGAGATTTTAGATGAAAGTGTTGCAAAATAAGAGAGACAGATGATGTATGCTTATAAAAAACACCCTTGTCTCAAGTGAGACAATAGAGATTGTGAGAGAGATGTATATTTTAGTTATAAACTCGAAGATAGATACACCAATTTTATTTTTCATATTCCCTTTTATGTACCCTCAATTGTGGTGGTGCAAGGCATCATTTTAAGTGCTAAAATAGTATATCTTTGTATCTTAGATTTTGTCAAATTGTTGGTCTGATCTGTTGTTAATTGTTATTAAAATAAAATAAAATAACTAGAGAAAAAAACGTATGGATAAGATGTAAAATATTGAGTTTGTGAGTTAAGATTAGTTGATAAAAAATAAATTTATATCTATAAAATAAACGTAGCAAAATCAGTAGAATAACCGTAGTTAAAAAGTTTATTGAAAATTAAAAGAGGAGAGAGAAGTAGTTCTATACAACATCAAAGCGGGGTAGGGGTGGTTTTGCTTTCAAGATTTTCAATTCCGGTGCATTATTTTATGATCACTTTGAGTTGTGATCATTGACTATCTTACATAGTACAATATAGAAAAGATATTAATGATAGTGAGTTTCATAATTGCTTACGAAACTATTTATAATGTAGAAATAGATTGTGACTAAATAATATTGATAAATGATACTCCATATATTGTTTTTCTAACATTTATGAATGTATTCTTAGGAGAAGAAATGATAGAATTCATGAACAAGTGGGTCTGTGGGTGATTGAGATTTAAGATTTTTATTTTTTACGTGTTTTTAATTGTATTTTTTATCTCTTTGAATTTGCTATGTTACGTAAATTAAAGTGAGTTTTTTATGTTGTGTAACAATGAGCAATAGGAAGAGTATGAAATCATTTTTCTTTCTATCTCCCTCCCACCAATTTCCTTTTCACCCTAATAAAATAAAATAAAAAAATCCAATGATTGCAAAAAATGAGAAACAAAGAGTAATTATAATGTTATATTTGGTTTCCTCTCTTTGACTTGGTGTAGATGTGTAACTAGTGGCATCAATTACTCCCTTTCTTCCCTGAGTTTGACATAATTTTTATTTTTATTTGTCCTATTTAATTTGTTATATTTTCATATATGAAAATATTTTTTAATTTTGTTAACATTTTCATTCACATTCCTTTTTTCAATAATATCCACGCAATCTAAATTTTTTTTATCTTATTCTTTTAATTACCAAATTACTTAATATTTGTGTCAAATCTTAGCAATCTCATGGAAAAGAGTGTGGTCTTGGTTTTTCTTCTAGTCCGTTATAATTGTTGAAATTTATTGGTGGTAATAGTAATGAAAAACACATGATTGAGAGTAAGATCTTCATTGTCATGAGAATGAGAACATGAGAAACAAACTTATTATCGTCACCAGCATTTAATAACAATAACCAAACGTCCGGTTCGTTAACGTAATAGATTTACTATCCCTTTTAACACTCTAGGAATAAGTAAGTGAGCAGAAGAAAGGATCAAGTTGGAGAATATCTATGTTTTCCCCTTTCTTGGCCTTTTCTTTACATGAACGTCATGAAAAGTTTTACTTTCTTTTTTCTTTTTATTCCCTGCAAGGCTCTTACACTTAGTGTGGTTAGACATGTTCGATATTTGCTTTCTTAGTTTCCCATCTAAACATGGGAAAACTCCATATTATTTTTCTCTTTTTAGTACCATTGCATTTTCTTATGCTTTGTGTTCTTTGAAAGTTCCTTTTTTATCTACTTTAAATACCTACAATGTACAGGTGTTGATCCACTTTGTGGGTATGGTTTTGGGAGATTTAAATTGATTTTTTCTAAATGACTAATCTCCTATTTTGGACCCTTTGGGATAATTTTGGTGGATTAATATACCATTAGAGAAAATTTGGTAATATTGTTAAATACACATACACCCTCTATCTAACTGTTTGGGATAGGTTTAGAGAAATTGACATCTTGGCCAAAGGTCAATCTTGAACAAAAAGTTGTTTCATTTTTTTAGTTTAGTTGAGTTGAGTAGAATATTTAAGGATGTATTAATATTCAAGCGATGATGTATTTTTTAAAAAATTTAAGATATTTTATTATTTTAATAACTTTCGTATTTGATAAATGACGTTGAAAAATTGGTTAAATTATAGAAATGAATTCATATTTGATAAACTAATAAATGCGTGGGGAGATTTTTTTTTTCTTTCTCTTGGGCGATTTTTAAGTCATTAGGAATAGCCTAACAGGACAATAAACTTGTTTAATTATAGAAATGGCAGTAGTCAAAGTACAAACTTAATTAAGAACTGGAATTATGGAATCTTGGGTTTGCACAATTTGTTCTGAGAACATGGTTCCCTTTGCACGTGGGACACTTTCAGGGGTTTCATTCTCTTCCCACCACCCTTGAAAACCTTTCACATTGTGACTTTTTGTTTAAAAAAATTAATTAGATCTTTGATTGGCCTTTTGAAACTGATCTTCACTTCCTTCTATGTGGTAACTTTTTTTCTTTACTGAAAATTGATTTCTCGACCATAGTATAGTTCACTTGCGTATGCATATATTTGTTCTTTGAGTTTTTTTTATAATTGGAAAAAAATAAAGTTTCTTTTTTGCTTTTTTCTTTTCTTTTTATTGTGGTTGCTTGATTTCTCTAGGACTTTCCACTGATCAGGGTGGTCAGTTACTTATTATAATTATTGATTCACAATTTGACATGTGTTCCCTTTGATTTATGGTTAAAGAAAGAAGTATATGAATCCTGGTAAGTTCTAGAAGAACTTTCTCATTAGTCATTAGTTATATGCATGGATGAAGATAATATGATCAAATAGGTTGTTGTTGGGTGATTTTAAGATTATGAGTTCGATTTTTAGAAGCAGCCTCTTGGAGAAATGTAGGACGATTTCATCCATTATACAGTGTGGTGAATTTTTTTTCCAATTGCAGGAACGTTTTGTACACCGAAATGCCCCTTTTAATTGGATTTTTGCAAGTCTTACGACTTTTAGCCTGATTTGATGGATCGCACTCTATTTGTGGATTCTACTACAAAAAATAACCACTTAGTGCTGTATTTTAGGCCAAATTCATGTCTATTATATATTATAACATCGACAATTCTAAGATAGGTATAGTTGGGTCTCAAAATAAGGTTTTGGCATTATCGTGTTGCTGCAATAGCTTGGGGTAGACGAGAAAAGGGTGGTGAGGAACGATACCCGGTTAATTACAACAATAATGTCAAAGCTTTAATTGCAAAAAAAAGAGTCGGCTATATGAACCAATAGATCATTTTCGATGGTCGTCTAAAAAACCTTAATCATGAACGACACCTGGTTCATTAAAAGAAAATAAGGTGAGGAGGTGTAGATGAAAATAGACAACACTAACATGGTATCATTATCATTGTGATGTATGTCATTTTCATTTAGTATTAGGAGTAATTGTTTCTTGGTTATGATTGAGGTTGTGCCTTTAACTGGTGGGAGTCGTATAGATCTGGACCTCTCCACTTACCTGTCAACTATGAGATTGATTCTAGGTAGTTGTTCAAGCCATTGCTAATATTGTAAGATGATCTCATCTATCTTCTAAGTGGGTTGTGCATTTGTACGTTGGAATTAATTTCAACTTTTAACATACTGTTTTCTTTTGTTGTGAAAATACCTGAAAGGATGAAACTACTTGCACATTTCTGTCACACAATGGAGGATGAATTTTTATGTACCTTTTATTTAGTACCTGAAAGATGCATTCCCTTGTAGTTTAAAGTTGAGTCAACATCTATGGACCACCCTTACATTTGCACTATCTGATTGAATCATGTTTGAGCATTCTGAAGCTATTTGTTGTCTTTTATTGGTATAAATTACTTGACTTTGTACTGTATTCACTCTGAAAGCAAGTTTTTTTTAACCACTAAGTATAGTGTGGGTTCAGTCACGGTCATTGTAATGGCCGCGAAATGACTTTTGCGGTCAATGCTAATAGTTTTGTGCTTTTCTCGGTCTATATTTCAGTAGCAATAAGATTAAAACTTAAAAACCTTTACAATATGGTCACTATAGGGTGCTACGAGCTATATTGTTACTATGTCTATGTCGATTGGAGACTGTCTTTGTTACTTCAACTTAGGTATAGTGATTTATTACAGATTTAGTTCTGCATTAACTGAACTAATAACTTTAAACTTCTAATCTAGGTAAATGGACAAATTTAAGTAGAGAAACTTGTATTTTGGGTATATGCTTCAGATTTTTTTGTTCGAGGGTAGACTAGAAAATCACTACAGGTTAGGAGGAAGAAGAATTTAATCTTTCTTGAAGGCGGTGAAAATCGAAATTTTGTAATAAAGGTGAAAATAAAAGCCCTCTACCTCTAAGCTGGCTCATAATTCGCATAATTAAATTGAGAAACTTCTTTTAACTTTTTGGTTTGAGGGTAGCAAACTAGCAATTAGCATACTAATGATAGTCATAGAGATGAAAATTCTATCTTTTGGAAAATGGATGTTGAACTATAATAGAAGTGGGAAAATGAGGAAACTTTTGGTACACAATTTTCACTTGGGTTTACTTAATAATATGCACTTAAATAGAAGAGGACAGATGTTGAACCACATTAAGCTTAATAAAAATCATGAAGATATAGATTACAATGCCAATGCAAGATTGTACATATATTTGCTCCAATGGGGACACTTGAATGACCAAACTTGCATAGAGTTCATTAATTCATTTACAGAAAGACCCATAATAACCATATGATTTAAACCCACTCATTCCCTTGTAGTACCAAACTACTTATTCAATATAAACCCCTCCCAAATAAAACCCCAAAATAAAAAAAAATTAAGAAAAAGGAAAATAAGGATTATATTTATCCCCCTTTAATTAAGATTTAAGACCCTTCTTAAGTGAAAATTACCTCCCTAGTTTCTCCCTTCTAAGAGTAAGTAACTCAAACATGCCACTAATACTGGAACATATCAGCTGAAGCCATGATAGGTTGGTTCAAATACACAGTAGAATCCCATGGATTCATCATGAACCCATCACTTGTAAAAGGCTCAGGAATGATGGGGAAGTAGCCTTCTCCTTCATCATCACCCCCAAAAATACCCAGATTTTGATTGTTAGAGCTGGAATTCAGTGCATTTATGATGTCATTTAGTGACTGTAACCTGCTACCAAGCTCTGACATTTGTGCTCTTAAAACAGAGTTCTCTGATTCAATCTTCACAAACTGTTGGGTAGTGATGTTAATATTGTTCAAAAGCTGGTTGTTGGTTTTTCTAAGATTGGTAACTTGAACCATTAGATCATCCAAATGCTTCTGCTTCCTCATCCTCGATCTCCTTGCCGATTCGCGGTTCGACTGCATCCTCTTCCTCTTCTTTTCATCTATCAATTGAATCTGAATCTCTTCCTCTGAGCATGAGTTCTGCTGGGGAGATAATGTCCCAGAAGATGTAACACTTCCAGGCGAAGCCATTTTTAGGACAAAAAGAAATTAGTTTGTTATAGCAGGACCCAGAAAACTAGTCAATACCTTAACTCAGTAACAGAAAAAAAAACAGGGGATTTTTGTTTATGACACTATATGGGTATATATTTATATATATAGTTTTTGCCTTTGAAGTATGTAGATTATTATAGAAACTAAACCTAGTTTAGAGAAATGGAAAAATGTGCTAGATTATGAGATACAGTAGAACCAGTAGAGGAAAACAACTGAGAAGGATTGAACTAGATGGGTCCTGCGCCTATATGTGGAATTTATCATCAACCCAGAAAGATAGAGCTCACTGAGAATTGGAGACATGAATCTCAAACATCAAAACCCAGGAATTCTGCATCAAGGTATTTTAAGATTAATGACAAACTTTAACAGCCTTACACTCTAAATTTTATGCCCTTTAAAGGGTTTTTTGTGCTAAAAAAGAAGGAAACTTGAATGACTTAAGAGAATGAAGAACAAGATTTAGAGAGAAGGATTAAGGAAGAAGAGGAGAAGGAGGGGGAGGTGACTCAAAGTTTTGGTGGGATCTTATAGGCAGAGAAATGTGACAGAAAAGGTGAATGATGAAATAAAGAATTTAAAAGACAAAGTGAAATCAGAATCAGAATGGAAAATAGATTAGTGTGTTAAGCAGAGGATGAAGAGAAATGGTAAAAAAAAAATTTCTTTTTAGCAAAGGAGAAAACTTTGGGGTTTTGGGAATCTCTTACTGTAAAAGAAAAGTATTAATAAGTTGGGTACTTGGTGTTACAAAAGATGATGGAGACATGTGAGGCTGCTGTAGAGAATCTCTGACCGTCCAAAATTTTCCCAGCTGGGGGGTATTTAGCAACTTGGAGCACTGAATTTCACACCAATCATACCGTAAAATATCGCCCGAATCATCATATAGTAACTGTATCGTAAATTATCGAAGTTATGGCTTTTGTATTTGTAACCCGACTTAGTCGGGTCAAGTTTGAGTTAGATTATGCTCCTTTTAATATTCAGGCTTTCAGTTTCAATATAGCAAATTTAAAAGAACAAAGATGCTATTTCTCCCTATATATCCACAGTCCACTCTGGAGGTATTTAGATATTGGCTTTTACATTGGCTTTTTAGTTGACTTTTGGCTAGTTATTTGGTCAAACAGCCAAAAAAAGAGTTTGGTAAATAGCTTTTAAGCCAGTTGATAAGCCAAAACAAAAACGATACTCCAATTAGCTTTTTGTTGGTTTGGCTTGTTGATTCAATTTTTCTAATAAATAGCTAACAACCAAAACCTAAATTTACCGAACATATCCGTAAACAGCTGACCTTTCAAGCTAGCGTAAAAACAACAAACATTTCAAGCTGCTCAAATAAGCCAGCTAAAAAATCTAACGACGAACGCACCCTTTATATAACTAGCAGTAACATTGATTTTGCAGTTTTTCTCCTGATGTAAAGGTAAGAAATTTTAAGACGTTTAAAAAAGAATCTAAGGAATTCATAACTCATATAACTAAAAGTGTGGTGAACTGGTGATTGGAATTCCTTTTAATTAACAGAAGTATTTAATCAAAATGCAGAATCAGATATCTTCCCTTTAATTTCTTGCCATTGCTTTGACCTTGTCATATAACTATATGTTTATATTCCTTGAAAAGATTGATTGTGGAGCATTTGTTTAAGAATTAGATCCCTTTGGAAAAAGGGGTGTTCGTTGAATACTTATTCTTGAGAATGTTGTATTTGCTTATTTTATTGGAGTACATTTATACATGTATTTAATTTTGTGTTGGTTGAAATTTGAAAGTGTGTTGGTTCCCATATCTTCTCGAAAATCTTTTTTGTTTAGACCAAAGATTTTACTGGAACACTATTAATGGGTTCTAAATTATCTTAATTTTATTAGTTCAAGTACTCATTTTGTTTTATTGTAGGTTATGTTTAAAAATAAGAAAAATTACCGTGAATAATATAATTTTTTGTTGATTTGTTTACAATAATACCAGCTATTGATTAACCATGAATAATACCAACTTAGTGGAGTATTTTCCTAAAATAATATCAACTTTAGTTTATTAATTAATATACTAATTTTTTAACCTATAGTTTGATTTTTAACATGTTAGGAATTTTTTAGGAAACCACCCCTATAAGTTGGTATTATTCATGGTTATTAATCAATACTTGGTATTATTGTAGGGAAATTAACAAGAAAATGTATTATTCACGGTAATTTTTTCATAAAAAATATTGAATATATATGAAAAAAAATTTTAACATAATTTCTTATGGAAATAAAAACAGTTAGTAATATATCTATTTATAGATATGCACTATATACTCCCTCCGTTTCCTAATGTTCTTCCCGTTTAGAATATTTTATTTCGAAGATAAAAAGTTGATTAAGATTTTTAAGACATATATAAATGATAAAATATATCCATGTGAAATCTTGTTAGATTCGTCTTAATATATATTTTTTTACCAATTTTACCAAATAACTATTTACAGACTTAGTATAAGCATTGATGTTGATGTAGAATAATCTAGGAGTGGATCACTAGCCAACTTGATCATTCTCAGAGAATCCAGATATTTTCTTTTTTCAGTTTTACAACTTATTTTTAGCTTCGTCAATTGCTATTAATATATTAAAAAAATTACTGGTTTCAAATCCAACCGAATGTCAAGAGGCAATTGGTGATTTTGAGGCACCTTCTGGAAGCCTTCTCAACTGTGAATATATCAAATCTAAATTCTGTTTAATTGTCGGTAATAAAAAAATGGTAATTGAATAACTTATAATAAAAATTTTTATAAAATAGATCATGTGATTGTTATGATAATGAAACTTTGATAATAAAAAAGTTTTTTTTTTACAATTTTTCATTATCTTCTAATACCATCATCTTAGATGTTCATACATTGAAATGAATTTTGTAAAAAATAATAAGATGATTGAAAAGAGGAGTAGAGGGAAAGAGGAGTAGAGAAAGACCTAGGAGAATTTGGGATGAGCAAATAAAAGTTGACTTGCATGAGTTAAATCTCTATGAGAACCTGACTAGAGATAGGGATAGTTGGAGGCGCCATATCCAGGTTTTACACTAGTGACTTTTCTCTTGGAGCACGTATTGGTGTTCTTGTTCTCTTGTTTCTTTTTTATCTTTAGTATTGACTTTTTAAGTTTACAATTGTTTTTAACTTGTTTATTTTATCTTTATGCGTTTATTAATCTCTCACGTGGCAGAAACGTATCTTCATCTTTATCGAGCCGGGGGACTCCTTTTGATCGCGCTCTCCTCTACGGGTATGAGTTGTCGCCGTCCTTCCCATCCCAAACCCTATCCATGGTTTTCTATGAGCGGGATATACTGGGTAAGATGATGATGATGATGAAAAGAACAAATATAATCATTTAAATTCTCAAAAAACTTTCCTACTATAATTATTCTAATTTTCATTATTATCATTCCGATCATTTAAGCCGAACTAGAGGTGTTCATTCGGGTCATCGGGTTTATTTCGGTTAGGTGTTTTGGATCGGTTCAAATCCGGGTTTTGTGTTCACATTGGTTTTTACATAATTGTAGATCCTTTTTAAAGTCGGGTCAAATCGGATTCGGTTATCAAGTCGGGTGTATATCGAGTTATCGGATCTGTTTTGAATACATCTAAGCGGAACTATAAAAAATTTTGTAAAAAATGGGGTGGTTGCAGACAACTGTACATTGGCTTTAGCAAATATTTATAGGTAATGTGATTGTGATTAGCCTTAGCGCATTGTGGTTTATTACCAAACTGTAGAGTAAAAGCAGGTTGAAATAGAGTCTCTCAGTCTTTTACGATGAAGACAAAATTATGTTGCCTACGCCGGAGAAAGGGACCATCCACTTTGGCCCCAGTTCGACATTTCATTTTTGTTTGAGGAGATATTCTCGTTATTTAATAATTCTTTGTCCCATAGAATAAAAGGTTTTAAAGAAACTACGTCTATAATTTAGAAGAAATGAAAATAATGTATTTATACTGTGTTTAAATAGAGAGAAATACAAAAAAATATACGGAAAGATTTAAATAGATAGAAGATTTTTTATTTGAATAACAAAAATAAAGTGAGAGATTTAACTATCTTTGGATATCAAAATTGGAGAGAAAAAAAATGAAAGGAAAATAAATAAAAAGGAAGAAACTTTTATTTGTTTAGAAGGGAATCGAAGAGAAAAGAAGGAGAAAAGAGTTTTTCAACCTTTCCAATTTTAAAAAAATGATACCTTAACAAAAAAAATTAATCAAATTCCTCTATATTTCTTCCCTCCAAATCATTTTCCTCTCATTTTATTATTCAAACAAAGGATCCCTCATCCCTTGAAATCTCTCCCCTTTCTTTTCTTCTATTTTTTTCCATCCAAACACATCGCTAAAGAGAAGAGTTTTGAAGGAAAAATATGAACAAATTTCATTAAGAATATAATATCTTTTGGGGTGTTTGGTATTGGAAGAAAAAATGTAATGGAAAGAAAATTGATAAAGAGGGATTGGGTTAATCTATTCTATTACCAAACCCTTAAAATATATACCAAATACCCCCTTAAAGTGAAAAGATTTGAACTTGTTTTCCTTTTTTTTTCTTTTCCTTTTCTTCTAACAAATAAGACGCACTCTTTCTCCTTAGTTTTTAAATCTCTCCTCCCTTTTCCTTACTTTTCCTTTCTTTCCCTTCTCCTTCACTTCTTTTCTTTTCTCTTCTAGTTTTCTAATGATAGGATGTGTTTAGAGAGACTTTGGCTTGACACATGAAATTTTGTGGTGCACATGAATAAGTCTTTTATTTGAGGAGCATGGAGATTAGTTCTATTGTATCATCTCAATGAAAATCCTACAGTTGTATTTTGAATGTGAGAGTTTTTTACAGGAAATATATAGCAAATTATATAACAAGGATAAAGTAGAAGTTAAGGCCTCTAAAGTTCCCTATAAATATCTTAGGTCTCAATCATGTAATGTACTACATGACACAACCATTTTACCCTAATGAAAATAATAGATATAAAAATTAATTTTATATGTTTGTAACTTATATTGAGAAGCCCAGTGAATTTTAGAAGAAAAGAACGAGCAAAGAGAAAGTGATCTTTTGAAAGATGAATTTTTAGTTTTCATGTAAACATCAGACTAAAGAGGGAAGGGGAAGGTATAATTAATAATTCAAAAAAAAAAAAATAAGGGTAATGATATTTACAGCCCTTAGGGCTGTACATAAAAATTAACAAATTCGTTTTATCATTAATAATTTTAAATTTTCGAGGGAATCTAATCTAGAAATTGAAAAACAATTAATATTTTATATAATGATTTTTAACTTCCCAAGAAATAATAAATGATAAAATAATAAAGTATAATTAAATGTTTATGTTTTCAAAACAAAAATAATATTAAATTAAATAAATTAAATACAAGATTCATTCTTATATACAGCCCTTAGGGCTGTATATATCATTTTCCAAAAAATAATTCAATTGAGTAGGGTAATGTGAGGGAAGGGATGAGAGGAGGAGATGGGGTGTGCAGGGCACGTGTTCCAGAGAAATTTTTTTGACTTTTTTTTGTTCTAATCTTAATTTTAACCTTTATGTTCAAAATTTTGATTTTTTTTAAGTAATTTCACTCTTAATCCTAATTTTATGTTATAATCTTTAATTTTAATCTTAATCTTAATCTTATATTCTTAATCTTGTTGTTCTAATCTTGATTCTTAATATAAGTGTTTTTTGATATCTGATTGCGAAACCACTGTGTCTTAGAACCTGATGTTCATTCAGGCTATGTGAACTAAATAGCACACCAAGTACACATATTCACAGAAGAGAATGTATTCTTTAGAAATTAAAAGTGGGAGTTGCAGATTATTTTTTTAGGTATTTGGTTAGAATCTCACGTGAATTACTGTGAAGCTAGAATGCAATCTAAAGTCGCGAGTCTTGTTTTGGGGTGGATAGATTTGACTTTGTTGCTTAATTCATTTTATAAATGCTATGTTTTAGATGAAGTTAAGATTCAGGCTGACTGAATAACAAAACACCATGGTTGACTTTTTCGATTGATCAATATGAATCTCAAGTGAGTGGTTGACTACCCCTCCTAGCTCCCTCTTCTCTGTTTTGTTGAGGAATTGCTTGCTATTAAACCTTTTTCCTGGTTTAAGAGACTTTCACAAAGATGCTATCTACTGTTCACACTAGCTAATTTCATGCATTCGTTTGTCCCTTAGGGAACTCTAAACCCTAGATCCGCCACTGGGGATGTGGTGGTGTTGGGTGGTTGAGAGAGTTAGGGCCGGGGTTATAGTGGTAATTGAAGAGGGGTAGAAATAGATAAGAATAAAGGTGTTTGTTTTTTTGAAATAAGAATAAAGGTGTTTAATTGAGGTAATTTGGTAGATTAATTAAGTTAAATTAATGAATTTTAATGAAAGTTAAAGGTCATTAGCTAAGTCAATGATCATTTAGCAGGTTATCTCACCGGAATCCAACAAGGTGGTTGCAATACTATCGAGTTTAAATAAGAATTTTAATAAGAATGGGCCTATAGTTAGGAGAAAAAACCAAACAAAAAAAACTTTGATGCTGTAGTCGTAGAAAACCATAAACTAGTAATTGTGAAATATTATATGTATATGTATATAATTTTTATTTTATGTAATTTTATTTTTATAATTTTTAATTCTATATGATTTAAAATATTTAAAATTTGAACATAACGTGTAATGTCCATTGTGCAAATATTAAATGAGATATAAATAGTGAATAAAAAAATTTATGATTAATACTACGTGGGGTCCTTAGACCTTTCTTAAGTAGTTCTATTTTTGATAGAGTATTGTTTTAATTTTGTTGGAATACAGCATATTGCGTTATTAACTGTAGATTTCTTTTTAAGGCAATAGCAAGTAGCAAACCAAATTAAAGTTGTTTATGTATTATAATTCATATCATCAATCAAGGGTCAATCAATTTCTATCACTCAATTTCTTTCTATTTCTTATGTTATGTTCTTCGTTCCACTCATGGCCTTGGCTTTTTAATGTCGAATGAAAATTGTGTTTTTTTAAGGTTGTCGGATAAAGGTAAAGGATATTCCCGTTGAGCCACAAGCGCTTTGGTTAAAGTTGTCTATTTGTTGAAAATGGCCTTACCTTCTATACATTGATGATGGAAATTTAATGTTTAGTTTTGGATAATATTTTGTTCTCCATTGCAAATAAATATTCCTTCCTTTGTTTTGATTGTCGTTAACAAAAAATGTTTTCTCTAACAATATAACAAACTTTATATTTTCCAAGATTCTTTTATATATATATATATATATATATATATATATATTTATTTTTATAATTTTTAATTCTATATGATTTAAAATATTTAAAATTTGAACATAACGTGTAATGTCCATTGTGCAAATATTAAATGAGATATAAATAGTGAATAAAAAAATTTATGATTAATACTACGTGGGGTCCTTAGACCTTTCTTAAGTAGTTCTATTTTTGATAGAGTATTGTTTTAATTTTGTTGGAATACAGCATATTGCGTTATTAACTGTAGATTTCTTTTTAAGGCAATAGCAAGTAGCAAACCAAATTAAAGTTGTTTATGTATTATAATTCATATCATCAATCAAGGGTCAATCAATTTCTATCACTCAAT